>JANFCV010000562.1:0-62868 GCA_024500475.1 Phthorimaea operculella
AACCTAACCTAACCTAACCTAACCTAACCTAACCTAACCTAACCTAACCTAACCTAACCTAACCTAACCTAACCTAACCTAACCTAACTTCTTACCTTACCTAACACAACCTAACCAACACAACCTAACCTAACCCTAACCTAACCAGTTGCGCTCCACCCCCAGGCGTAAACAGCAATTTAAAGCTGCTCCGCGCTTAAAAATTACAAAAAATAGGTTAAAGTGCAGTTATCGTGATAATTTTGGTGTCTGCGTATGCGGAATTACTACACCTACAAAGTGCCGCAAAGTGTTATATCTGTTGTGCAGTGTTTTTACCGCAAAACGTGAAAAACCTCGAAATTGAGGTTAAGTGTTCAAAAAAGCAAAACATATTGGCGTGCGCTGCCTTAATCAGTGAAAAACCGCGCAATTTTCTTATTGCCCAGGAGGCATTCACCATGCGCAACTTTTGGCGCTGTCAGATCCAGCCGGACGGCACGGCCTTGGGAGCTACGCAAGATTAAACAATTTGACAACGTGGTTTTGACCCCACGTGTTTCTGAAGGAGTGCAGCTAGGACTTCCGTTCTAACGCCCATCAAGCATCTTTTCATCAGAAGATCGAAGGTACATCACAAAAATTTTGGACTTTTAGTTTACTTATTATTAAATATTTAATGTTCAAACTTTGCTATTTTATAAAACAAAATCTAAATCGATAACATACATTTTTCTTTCAAAATACTGTGCGCTTGCTCATAGAACATCTGAAAATTTTCCAGATTTTTACTCTGGAAAAATACCCCAGGCGTTTTTTCTGAAAAATTTTCAATTCGATAAATTACCTATTTACATTGGAAAACCAGCCAGATGGCCTATGAGAAATCGTTAGCTAATATTTTTGTCAATTTTTTGGTATATTTTTTAGAATTTTAGTACTACCCGTTCAGTAAATATAGATTTTTTGTGTTTTTCTCAAAAACTAATAGAATATTATAAATTATTTCTTGTTTGTTGCATTCTTTGTACAATTCACAAATTTTGATACCACGCGCGGCGCTCTAGCTTCACTAGAAGCCCCGTGAGAATTATTTTAAGTTTTTGGCCGCCATCTTGTTTTTACAAAAACCTTCATAGATTCCTTGATTCTTGACGGATCAAGGTGAAACTCAAAACTTAAGCCTGAAATATCATACCGCACACGATTCCATGCAATTTACATACCACATTTTTGGACATCTTTTTCTGGCAGAAACAGGTCAAGTTGGTCGGTCCCACCCCAGATATCAAATCTCAGAGCGATCGGACTAATAGAACCGGAATACGGACGTCTCAAAGTTTGACTTTGACAGTTGGTCCGCCATTTTGAAAACTTTGAGGCCCGCCCTCCGGAACCGTTGGTCGTAGAATCTCGGGAAAAAAGTCTCTGGGTCTTGGAACACCAACTCTTTCAGACCTGCTAACAAAATTACTGAAATTCAGGAAATAATTTTCAAAAATTTTTGGCTCATTTTTTGAGGGTGTTGGAACCTACTGGTCGTAGTCTAATAACTAACGTCAATAGCTGGTTATAACTATTCGGATTGACCCATGAGGCTGAAAATCGGTATGTAGGTACTTCTTGACCTTCTGATCAAAATTGGACATGGAGCCCAGCGGGCACCACCCCCCTTAACCTTTTACCGCCCCCCCCTCCTTTACAAGGCGCAACTTTTGAAGTAATTGACTTGGAGGGTACTTTTTATTTCATATCGTGCGTGACATGTCACTCGAAGCTTATTATGCCCTCAAAATTACCCTTTAGGTCCCCCGGGGGGCCTAAAATCCCAAAAAGTGGGATGTCTAGTCCTTGTATGAGATTTTCTTGTTTTCAAGCTATCGATTTTTAAGCGGTATCAAAAGTTGCGGAATTAGACACAGATTGCAAAAAACCTAAAATGTCTTTAAATAATATTTATATTCAGGGCTTTGCGGCACATTAAAAAACAATAATATGCTGGTTTCGTAGTCGCAACACTTTAACGATCAATAGAGCCCTAAAGATAAATATTATTTAAAGATATATTAGGTTTCTTGCAATATGTGTCTAATTCCGCAACTTTTGATACCTCTTGGGAGTGGATAACTTGAAAATAAGAAAATCTCATATAAGAACGGGACACCCCACTTTTCGGGCTTTTGGGCCCCCCGGAGGGCCTAAAGGGTAATTTTGAGGGCACAATAAGCTTCAAGTGAGATGTCACGCACGATATGAAATAAAAACTACCCTCCAAGTCAATTACTTCAAAAGTTACGCCTTGTAAATGAGGGTTAAAGGTTAGTGCCTGCTGGGCCATGTCTAATTTTGATTAGGAGGTCAGAAATACCTTTGCCTTCATGGGTCAATCCGAATAGCTGTGACGTTAGTTACTAGACTATCGTGCCAAGGCCAGATATCGTTTTTCTGAGAAATCGGACCAGTAAGTCTGAAACTACGGCACTTTAAAGTTCGACTTTGACAGTTGTCCGCCATCTTGGAAAACTTAAAACTCCCGTAATTTCTTAACGGTTTGAGCTACAAGGTCGAGCTTGGTGTCATTTTGTAGAGCTTTTCAAGCACTATTAGAATATTTACTTGGTTTGACTCTACATAGAGTCAATCACAAAAAACGTCATAACTTGCTATCTAATTGAGATTGAGATTAGGAAAAATCTTTTGTTCCACTATATTGTCTTGACCTTGGCAGTGCTAAGAACTAGATTATTTATAATTAAGATACGACTCTACATAGAGAAAATTTTTGTTATTTTATTTTATTATTTAAGACAGCCCTGTCTCATTCGGACAGGACATTACATATTGTTTAGATACTTTGTACCTTACGAAGGCTTTATTGAGCCTAACTCTATTTAACCACACTGTGTTTGCAGTATTGTGACTGAAAATTATTATTATAATTATCAAAACTATCTTGAGCGGCTTTATTGAGCCAACCCTTTACAAACCATTTGTGATTACTTGCTCATACCTCCAAAAACTTCTCTGACCAACACTAGTGACAATGTTTGCCCCAACAAGAACACCAGTCAAACCTGCTGATCCAAAAGAGAAACAAAAATCTCCACTAAAGACCCAGACACTTTCAACTAACGTACGGCAAAGTATCGACAAGTTGGAAGCTAGTGGCTCAGGACTGCAAAGCTCGACTCCAGTCATGGGAAATCTGGAAAACAAAAACCTACCCAGACAAATACTTCCAAAAAGTCGCGTCTCTGAAGCCAGGGCAACTTTAGAAAAGGCAAAATCAAACTTGAATAATGCAGGAAACATAAGAAAAGACTTAAAAGCAAATGCTTTGGCAGCCATTGACAGACTCTACCAACTAGTGAAAGAAGCAGAAGCAGAGATATCAGCCCTAAAAGGAAATACAAATAACGGCAAAACTCCAACAGCGCTAGAGAAAGTGCCGGATAAAGACATAGGAAAGGAAGCTGTAAGGGAAGAAAGCAAGATCATGGAAAAGCTGGAGGAGCACTCAAAACTGCTTAAGGAAAATGGCCTAAAGATGGAGAAACTACAGGGAGTCATAGAGCAGCAAAGAGAACAGCAGCATTTCTTATGCAGCCCCTCGGTGGCGTAACCATGTAGTCCAAGAGTATCTGGAAGCAAAAAGTGAATATGAAGAAGCAGAAAGCCGAGCACAAACAGAGAGTTGGAAAAGTTTTTGTACCAAACAAGATAGGGAAAGTATTTGGGATGGAGTGTATAGAGTTATCAGAAAAACTTCCAAGAGGCAAGAAGATCAACCCCTCGTAAAGGAAGGACAAGTACTCAGTCCCGAAGAATCTACAGAGTTGTTGGCAAAGACTTTCTTTCCCGACGACAATGAGCAAGATGATACCAATGAGCACTCTGCAATAAGATCAAATGCTGATGCTGAAGAAAATGACCCTGACGAATATGAAGATCCGCCATTCACACCTGGAGAACTTCTAAGAACATTAGAGAGCTTTAATCCCAAAAAAGCACCAGGGTTGGACGGTTTTACTGCTGACATATGCTCAGAAGCCATATCAGCCAAGAAAGATATGTTTCTGGAACTTCTAAATAAATGCCTAAGTCTCACATACTTCCCCCGAAAATGGAAAGAGGCAGCTGTAATCGTACTAAGAAAACCAGGAAAAACGGATTACACGAACGCCAAATCTTATCGTCCGATCGGTCTTCTGCCGGTTCTAGGGAAAATATTTGAAAAAATGATGATTAAAAGGATTCGCTGGCATATTCTACCGAAAAGCAATCCAAGGCAATACGGATTTGTGCCGCAGCGCTGTACAGAAGACGCCCTCTACGATTTAACGAACCATATTTTGAACAATATGAAGAAGAAATTAATAAACTTAGTAATCTCTCTGGACATAGAGGCGCTTTTGACAGTGCATGGTGGCCTGCAATCCGCTGTAAACTTAAAGAGAAGAACTGTCCCAAAAACCTGAGGCTTCTGGTAAATAGTTACTTCACAAACAGACAGGTCCGAGTTAGATATGCTGGCAAAGAGTTCTTAAAAAACACCACAAAAGGATGTGTTCAGGGTTCCATCGGCGGACCCACTTTTTGGAACATCCTGCTGGACCCACTTCTAAATGACCTGGATGAGCTCAACGTGTACAGCCAGGCATTTGCCGATGACATCGTTCTGGTCTTCTCTGGGCACTCAGGAGCTGAGATCCAACATCAGGCGGAGGAAACTCTCGCGCATGTGTACACATGGGGGATCAAAAACAAGCTTAAATTCGCACCCCATAAAACCAACGCAATGGTGGTAACCAAGAAGCTGAAATACGATGTCCCGTGTGTACGCATGGGCGGGGTGGACGTGCAGGTTGTAGATGAAATAAAGATCTTGGGTCTAACAATAGACAACAAGCTTACTTTTAATAGCCACGTAAAAGCAGTATGCAAAAAAGCAACTAACATCTACAAGCAACTTGCACGGACCGCGAAAATAAACTGGGGCTTAAATCCGGAGGTGATCAGGCAGGACGATGTACGTAGCAGTCGCAGAGCCAATAATACTATACACGGCTAGCGTGTGGGCCAAAGCGGCCAAAAAGATCACAATTCAAAATTATTTGAACACAGTGCAGAGGGGCTTTGCCCTAAAAATATGTAAGGCATATCGCACAGTCTCCTTAAACTCCGCACTTATACTAACAGGTTTGCTTCCGCTTGACCTGAGAGTACAAGAAGTGGCCAGATTATATGAAGCCAAAAGAGGCAAACCACAATTCGAAATAATCGGAGACGGAGAGGTGGAACAGAAAATATGCTTTCTGAATGTTTACTATTTTTGTAGAATTTTTTTTTCCACAATATAGTAATTTTGAACACTTGGTGTTTTAATCAAACACTAGATATTGATATTAACTTTTTGGTTACAAAGTTAATACAAACGAAGCAAGCGGGAAAAATTCCACCGCCGGCGGGATTTGAACCCACGTCTTCTGACAAGCCGGGTCAGACGTGTTGCCGCTTACACCACGGCGGGCTCTGCCCGAGGCGGCGAAATTGTGATCCACTTGCTTCGTTCATATTGCTTTGTCACTTGACTACTTACGGGTAGCTTAGCGCCATCTATGACTTTGTAGTAGAACTATACAGTCACTCAACTGACAACGTTACGTATGTACGAGTTGACGAGAGATGAAGCTTTTTCCGATTTGTGAATGTTTACTATTTTTGTAGAATTTTTTTTTTCCACAATATAGTAATTTTGAAAACTTGGTGTTTTAATCAAACACTAGATATTGATATTAACTTTTTGGTTACAAAGTTAATACAAACGAAGCAAGCGGAAAAAATTCCACCGCCGGCGGGATTTGAACCCACGTCTTCTGACAAGCCGGGTCAGACGTGTTGCCGCTTACACCACGGCGGGCTCTGCCCGAGGCGGCGAAATTGTGATCCACTTGCTTCGTTCATATTGCTTTGTCACTTGACTACTTACGGGTAGCTTAGCGCCATCTATGACTTTGTAGTAGAACTACTGAATATTTACTATTTTGTAGATTTTTTTCCCACAATATACCTAGTAATTTTGAACACTTGGTGTTTTAATCAAACACTAGATATTGATATTAACTTTTTGGTTACAAAATTAATACAAACGAAGCAAGCGGAAAAATTCACACCGCCGGCGGATTTGAACCCGTCTTCTGACAAGCCGGGTCAGACGTGTTGCCACTACCCACGGCGGGCTCGCAGGCGGCAAATATCCACTTGTTCGTTCATATTGCTTTGTCATTGACTACTTACGGGTAGCTTAGCGCCATCTATGACTTTGTAGTAGAACTATACAGTCACTCAACTGACAACGTTACGTATGTACAAGTTGACGAGAGATGAAGCTTTTTCCGATTTGTGAATGTTTACTATTTTTGTAGTTTTTTTTTTTTTTTTCCACAATATAGTAATTTTGATCACTTGGTGTTTTAATCAAACACTAGATATTGATATTAACTTTTTGGTTACAAAGTTAATACAAACGAAGCAAGCGGAAAAAATTCCACCGCCGGCGGGATTTGAACCCACGTCTTCTGACAAGCCGGGTCAGACGTGTTGCCGCTTACACCACGGCGGTAACCAAAAAGTTAATATCAATATCTAGTGTTTGATTAAAACACCAAGTGTTCAAAATTACTATATTGTGGAAAAAAAAAAAATTCTACAAAAATAGTAAACATTCACAAATCGGAAAAAGCTTCATCTCTCGTCAACTTGTACATACGTAACGTTGTCAGTTGAGTGACTGTATAGTTCTACTACAAAGTCATAGATGGCGCTAAGCTACCGTAAGTATCAAGTGACAAAGCAATATGAACAAAGCAATGGATCAATTTAAGCGTAACACCCTGACCATTGTCAGAACGTCGTATCCGCCGGCGGTGGAATTTTTTCCGCTTGCTTCGTTTGTATTAACTTTGTAACCAAAAAGTTAATATGCTTTCTCAAAGCCACTCACCCAGCTAAAGAACAACTAATAGAATATAAATGTTTAGAAAACTTGCTCCCAGAAACAATAGAACAATACAATATAACTGGAAATCATATATATACAGACGGCAGTAAAATAGAAGGAAAGGTGGGCGCTGCTCTAACATGCTGGAAAGAAGACAGGGAAATAAAAACCAAAAAGCTGAAGCTAACAGCATTTTGTACAGTCTTTCAGGCAGAAATGTTCGCTTTACTGGAAGCGACAGAATTAATAATCAAGGGCAAAGACGTCGCATATAACATCTTCAGCGACTCAAGATCATCCCTAGAACTTCTGCAGCGAGCGGAGTCTTACCATCCTTTAACATACCTGATCAAAAATAACCTCACGACTATCACAAACCAAGGTAAAACCCTAAAACTGTACTGGGTGAGGGCACACGTGGGCACCCCGGGAAACGAAAGAGCAGATGCCCTAGCGAAAGAGGCAGCCCTAAACACCAAAGTTGCACCGGTATATGACAAATGTCCACTGTCGTATATAAAGCGTACCATTCGAGAAGATACAGTGATCGAGTGGGCGGAAAGATACACAAAGAATGAAACGGCAGGTATTACGAAAATATTCTTTCCGGAAGCAACAACTGCATACAGGACCATCCGGAAGGTAAAGTTAAACCCCATTATAGTCCAGATCATGACAGGACATGGAGGGTTTGCAAAGTACTTAAATAGATTTAAATTAAAGGACAGCCCAGCATGCATATGTGACCCTGAAAAGGAAGAATCTGTGCCCCACATACTGCTGGAATGTCCAATATTTGACAAACACAGGTTCAACCTGGAACAAAAAGCAAATATTAAGCTACAGTTAGATTATATTAAAGATATTATAATAGATAAACATGCAAGTAAACACTTTTTCACTTACTGTACAGAAGTAGCAAAGGTGGTTATAAATAGGAATAAGACTAAATAGGATAACTATGATATGTAAACGATAAAATAAGTAATAAGAAATAGTGTATAAAAAGAATATTTTGAATAATATACTTACTATACATAAGGATTGTATACAGATAACAAAATAAAAATAAAATAAAAGATATTAAAAAAAATATACAAAAAAAAGACAAAAGAAAATAATAATAATAGAAGAAAAAAAAAAAAGATATAGAAACTAAAATAAGAATTATAAGTGTATCACATAAGTTTTCTTTTGTTCAGACCACGGTCACAGAAAATTATACTTACTTCAAGATAAAACAGGCAACAACCGATCCAAATATCATATTGTTAAACGACTTAGAGTCCAATTACCGACTTAGAGACAAATTTCTCTAAATGTTTAAACTTACTATAAGTAGAAAATGTCTTAGACCACCACATCGAAGGGACAAAATTGTTGTTAGGGAAAAACGGCGAATGGGTTTTTAGCCGGTAAAAGTCCGGCACTACCTGGGCTACATTCCCAGGTGTCCTTTGAGGATTTTCCCATTCGCCGCTTTTCTTCTAGGTAGTCAGGAAAAAAAGAAAAAAAACCTAACCTAACCTAACCTAATCTATCGTAACCTAACCTAACCTAATCATGATTCAAGAGAATGACCTTGAGAATGACCTACAAACATACATACATACATACATACATACATACATGAGTATGACCTTCACCTCCCATGACCTCATCAATCATTCTCTTGACCTCCTCCGCTAACTTGTCCAAACTTGTTTTTCGTCTTGTCCGCGCTTGTCCGTGTCTGTCCGCGCGTGTCCGCCTTCGTCTGGCCTTGAATAACGATGGGTCAAGTCTGACCTTGAATAACGATGAGTCATTGACCCATGCAGAGGCCTTTCACCACCAATTGGGTTGTAGGGTTGGTTGGGTTTGGAAGGGTGGGGTGATGAAACAAAGGAGCAGATGATGAAACAAAGGAACAATGACGTATAATTACTCAGGTGTGGTGATGAAACAAAGGAACAATGATGAATGATGACAATGAATCATTTGCATACAATGGAGAACAAAGGGAATTTGCACAGGTGTTTTGCATACAATGAGGACGAGGTCATGAAGTCATTGACATTGGATTTGTACATTGCACCTCTTCGTGTTGTATGATGTCCTGGTACTCTTCGTCCGTCTCTGTCTATTTACGCGCCATTTTGGGGGTGAATCAGAACCATAGTAGTAGAAACGAGTAACCTAACCTAACCTAACCTAATCTAAAATGTTTATGTCTCAAGATATTTCTTTTAAAAGGAATGTTTTTGAGCCATAATTTGTTCCAGCTGTAACTTCTAAAGCATACATACAAGTTAAAATTTTTTAAAAAATCTATATATATAATAAAATTATAACAACCTCATGTCTGTACATTATAGATATTAAAGAAAAACTAAGATTTTAGAAAGGGGGGTTTTCATACAACCAATAGAAGCCAAAAATATGATTTAAAAATTTTTTGTCTGTCTGTTTGTTGTCCGCTTTTAACGCAAAAACTACTGGACGGATTTTGATGAAACTTTTTTTGTTATATAGCTACTAGCTGCCCGTCAGCGGTTTTACCCGCTGCAAGCATTACTCGCCAAGAGATGTCGCTGTTATTTTTCGGCGAAAACGTTTAAAACGCGAATCGGCTCAGTCACGCCACCTATGCAAAAATATTGGAATATGCGTGATGCCGTAGGAATACGATATTTTCCCGTGGTAAAAAATAGCCTATGTGTTATTCCAGATACTCTTCTATATTTGTGCAAAGTTTCATGTCCATCTAATCCGCCGTTTTAGCGTGATGTCGTAACAAACACACACACAAACATCCGCCTTTATAATATTAGTAGGATAGGATTAGTCCTTGCTAACATATAGGCAATCTTTTTTTTTTTAATTCGCTCTTTAAGAGTGTAAAAAAGGGGGGTAAGTTTGTATGAAACTCCCGTCAGTTTTGAAGGTAACTCGATGAAAATTTATATTTGTCTACTAGCTGGTACCCGCGAACTTCGTATCGTTTCATGCCTTAAACCTTTTCAAAATTCTGATTTCCTCAGCAGCATCCTAAAAATCGTCACGCTCTAGATAATCATCACGTTAATATTGTTGGAAATACATTTTTCAAACCATATTTGCCTTGCAACGGTTGCCAGCAGAAGCATTCCATAATACTGAACAACTTTTGCTTTGGATTTATATATGTATATCTTATAGTTTAGCTGGGCTCCTGTTGGTGCACTTGATGGTCTACATGAGATACTCCAAACCTTCATCTTTTCACCAGCAGAAGCGTCCCAGCAAGCTGAACAACTTTTGCACAAGAGTCATATCTGTATCTCCTATAGTTCATCTGGGCTCCTTATGGTGCACCTGATGGTCTACATCAGGTACTGCAAACCTTCGTTGTCTATTTGCCAGCAGAAGCGTCCCATCAACCTGAACAACTTTTACTTTGGAGTTATATCTCTAATAGTTTAGCTGGTCTCCTGTTGGTGCACCTTGCGGTCTACATCAGGTACTCCAAACCTTCGTTGTCTTTTCGCCAGCAGAAGCGTCCCATCCACCTGAATAACGTTGGCTTTTGAGTTATATCTGTATATTTTCTATAGTTTAGCTGGGCTCCTGGTGGTGCTTCTGATGGTCTACACCGGGTGTTTCAGACCCTCAAGTGGAAGCAAAAGTAGCCTATGTCCGTTCTCGGTGTATGAGTAATCTCTGTGCCAAATTTTATCAAAATCGGTTCTGTGGTTTAGGCGTGAAAGCGTAGCAGACGGACAGAGTTACTTTCGAATGTATAATATTAGTATAGAGTAGTATATAGGGTTACATTTAATTAAGTACAAATCTCTTGAGGGTGTGATCTACTCACAAAACTGAACAACTTTTGTTTGAAACTTTTCTTCGAAATATGAAAAAAAAATTTGGACCTTCCATACAAAAATGCTGAAAAAGTGTGTCACTTAGTATGGGAGGACCAATTCTTTTTTTCATATTTCGAAGAAAAGTTTCTAACAAAAGCTGTTCAGTTTTGCGAGTAGATTACACCCTCAAGAGATTTGTACTTACTTAATAAAATGTAACCGTATATAGTATATGGAGTATGGAAATATGGATAGTATGGATATGGATTGTGCAAGACGCTTTGTATCCTATGTACCTTATTTTTTGTGTTAAAAGAAAGTTTTGATGTGTTTAGTACCTATGTTTCAAATGGCGCACGAAAGCCATTCTGATACCTACGTAGGCATTAATCCTCCCATTTTTCATGAACTATGCATTCGGGCAATTACCATGCAAAGTTTTTTTGTTAGCAAGGTCTTGATGATACCTAAGTATATTACAATCTGAACGTCTGTAAACGCAGGTAGGCAAGCGCCTGACAAAACCCGCAGAGCAATATCAACCAACGGAAACTTGTGTGTGGTCTCTCGTAGGTGGTTTTGGGCGTCTGAATAAATCGTTTTTTGGATTTTCAATTTTCCAACGGAATTTTTCCGCGGAAAAAAGTAGCCTATGTCCTTTCTTAGGTTATTATCTATGTTTATGCCAATTTTCATCAAGGAGTTCTACTAGCTGGTACCGCGAACTATCAACATTCCTTGGCGAGACAAAGTTCGCGGGTACCAGCTAGTATGGAATATAGTTCTTAATATGAAATTACCATGTAAACTAAAACGAATAGGTACTATACCACTTAAGATTAAGGAAATATTAAAGTTTTTCAATTTGCGGTTGGTCTCTCTTTTCGCGTGGGACACCGAGTCGTTCAACGACTCGATGAACCCTGGTGTCAGTGTTTTTCAACCGGTTGGTAACCATACAGCTGTAAACAAACCAGCAACAAAATTAACTTTGTAACGCTGAAAGACCTGATATTTAAACGTTGACTATGAAACCCTATTTGTGAGCGTGTCTGACACGCTCTTGGCCGCTTTTTTACTTCTTCTTTTCTTTATTTTTTGATTGTAAAAAATTTCTGCTTATCTGAGGTAGCTTGTAATTGGCATTTATTATTATGGTTTGTCATTTATTTTGTAAAGAAGGCTGTAAGCTTCCCAAATAAAATAAAATAACAGCCGCCTACCAGACGTCAACCATCTTTGAGCATGCTTTTGTGGTGGATTAACGACTACCATACGGTTGGCCCTGACTGTTTGGGCCGGGTTTATCCCTCGGTCTGGTGCTATTCTACTGTGCCGGCACCACACGGCGCAAGAGCTACTTGTCTTAAGGAACATATTGCTGATGTGAACATAAGCCGTCGTGACAGACAGTCTGCAGTGCGTGAACATGTCTTGGATAATCCCACCCATTATGTTAGGTTCGACAAGGCTGCAATCCTAGCGAGAGATAAAGAGATTCATCCCTAGGAAGGTATGAGAAGCCAGTGAAAGTTCAAAACCGTGACTCTGAATGGATGGGGAATCTCACCAACTTGGACTCCACTAATTACACAGTGGAAGAACAAGATCCAACATACTGCAAGACCTTCACAAGACACGGTGTCTGCTTTCTGCGTACAACCAGAACGTTATGCTAGGCAATTAAGAATTAAGATGGCGGTAGAACCCGTAACGTTAGATAGGTTTAGTAATCCAAATAAAACACAACTTTAACCCGTAAAAGTCGTTTTACTAAAAGGTTGTTCAGTTTCATGGGCTCGTTCACCCCTTAAATATATTTATATATAAGGTCCTATTAAATTCACTGCAAATATGTGTGCCGTAACAATCCTGTCTACGTGGCGTAACGTCAGTCGGATCAGTCAAAGGATGTTCACATGATTAATTAAAAAGTTTGTTTGAAAATGAAAAAAAAAATCTAGTGTGTAGTTTACGCATGCCCTTAAAATATTTGCAGTGAATTTAATAGGACCTTATATATGCATCCTATATTGTAATCAAATCAGCATTGTGATTTTTAATGTTATAAAAAGGAAACTTCAGGTCTTACACGCAAAGTTCTTTTCACCAGTGTGTGTTCTAATATGGCTATTTAAACCACTACTTTTAGAAAACTTTTTATCACACATCTTACAAGCATATGGCTTTTCACCAGTGTGTATCCTGATATGCTCATTTAAATGACTGCTTCGAGAAAACTTCTTGTCACAAATTTTACAAACAAACCTCATGTCACCAGTGTGTATTCTTAAATGCATTTTTAAATTGTCACTCTGAGAAAACTTCTTATCACAAATTTCACAAACAAAGCTCTTTTCACCAGTGTGTGTCCTGGTATGCCTTTTTAAATGAACATTCTGTGAAAACTTCTTATCACAAATTTCACACGCAAATCTTTTTTCACCAGCGTGCATTCTTATATGTATTAGTAAACTGCCACTCTCAGAAAACTTCTTATCACAAATTTTACAAGCAAATCTCTTTTCACCAGTGTGTGTTCTGATATGATTTTTTAAACTACGAGGATGAGAAAACTTGTTATCACAAATTTTACAAGCAAAGCTCTTTTCACTAGTGTGTATTCTTAAGATATGCATTTTTAAACTACGACTCTGAGAATACTTCTTATCACAAATTTTACAAGCAAATTTTTTTTCACCAGTGTGTGTCCTGATATGATCATTTAAATGACTGCTTCCAGAAAACTTTTTGTCACAAATTTTACAAACAAATCTCTTTTCACCAGTGTGTATTCTTATATGCACTTTCAAATAACTACCCTGAGAAAACTTCTTATCACAAATTTTGCAAGCAAAGCTCTTTTCACCAGTGTGTGTCCTGATATGCTTTTTTAAACTATCATTCAGTGAAAACTTCTTATCACAAATTTTACAAGCAAAGCTCTTTTCACCAGTGTGTGTCCTGATATGCTTTTTTAAACCATCATTCTGTGAAAACTTTTTATCACAAATTTTACACACAAATCTCTTTTCGCCAGCGTGAACTCTTATATTATGTATTAGTAAATTACTATGAGAAAACTTTTTATCACAAATTTTACAAGCAAATCTCTTTTCACCAGTGTGTGTTCCAATATGATATTTTAAACTATTAGGATGAGAAAACTTCTTATCACAAATTTTACAAGCAAAGCTCTTTTCACCAGTGTGTATTCTTATGATATGCTTTTTTAAACTACTACTCAGAGAAAACTTCTTATCACAAATTTTACAAGCAAATTTCTTTTCACTAGTATGTGTTTGAATATGCCTTTCTAAACTACTACTTTCAGAAAACTTTTTATCACAAATCTTACAAGCAAAGCTCTTTCCACCAGAGTGTGTTCTGATATGACATTTTAAATCATAACTGTCTCTTAACTCCATAAAGCATATCTTACAGGAATGAGATTTCTCAGCATGTAATCTAAAATGTTGTATTATTGCATTTTTTTTGGTAGTTATATACGAACACGTGTCACAAATATACTGAGTAGTAGCCGAGTGGATCTTTAAGTGACGTTCAAATACACTTTTTTTACAGCTTGTATATTTACATAAAGTACACATATTCTCCTTTTTTAACCGTAAAACTGAATAAGAGTTTGTAATTGGCTCTGTACTTTCTATGTTGTTGATTTCCTTGGCACTGCATTTTGAATCAGTCTCAATAGTCGTCTTCGATTTCAAATCGTCGGCTGTGGGGTCAGCATTCTAAACAAACAAAACAAACACAAGTATATAATAACAATAACACATAATAAAGCCGCTTTTTGCGTTTCTTTGTCGTGAAATTAGCTAACTCCTCCTAAATCACGCTACGGATTTTGACGCGATTTTTTTAATGGATAAAATGATTCAACAGGATGATTAATACGCCTTATTAGGCGCCAGGCGGTCGTTACACACGCAACGATGTCAGAGGCCTACTATGTATCTTCTAGTAGTAGACTCTTTAAAAACTCTGACACTTTGGGTTCTCCGGGTCATTCGTAGACTTGGTGTCCCACGTGATAGAATATGACTTAATGCTGCAGTTTACATAAATTTTTGCTATAATCTTAACAGTTTTACATAACTTTTCCTTGGTTTCAAGAATTTACCAGCGAGCGTTCGTTTGCGGGAGTTTACCAGCAGAAATACTGCTAGGCTGATAGCAGGCAACCCTGTATTTTGTTTTCAGGGGTGAACCAGTCCAAGGAATATCCATTGCAATTTTCTCGAAACTTATAATTTCAATCAGTGAACTTCAAAAAATTGAAAAGAAATGACGGATGGGGCTAGGAGGTTGGTTCTTATTCCTATAGTAAGCTACATTTATGTAGATTAAAGCCCTATAGAAAACTCATTTCCGCCATAAGGTACCTTTTGATTTGGACGACCACAATTAGTCATGTACTTTACTACGAAGTGTATACGGAGCTTATTACTAAATTAAGCGTAGTAAAGTACAGACTAATTGTGACTAATTAAAGTGGAATTTTATAGCTTACGAATATTTTAGATTAGGAGAATAGGCGTTTCATACAATTAAATTATTACTAAACAACTTGTAAACAACATAACCAGTTTTTTCCTATGCACCGGGCCATCCTGATTCGCCCCATTTTACGGTACAGTATTGTATGCAGAGTACTCACCGCCTGGTATTCAACTTCCTCTCTTACGTCATGTTTACACTTGTGTTTGTTTGTAGTATTATCATTTTGTTCTTCTTGTTGTATCATTTGTTCTGTTTTGAAGTCGCCCGACCCGTCATTGCAAATTTCGGCTTCTGTAACAAACAAATGACAGAATAAATAAATAAATATCCTGGACATTTCACACAGCGCCATCTAGCCCCAAACTAAGCAAAGCTTGTACTATGGGAACTAGATAGCTGATATAAATACCATAGACTTATATATGATAAATACTTATATACTTTTTTAGGGTTTCGTAGTCTACTAGAAACCCTTATAGTTTCGTCAAGTCTGTCTGTCTGTCTCTCTGTATGCCGCGCCCTCATAACTCCGTCAGTTTTGGAGCTATCAACATGAAATTTGGTGTGAAGATAGATCGTGTTGACCCAAATTTAGATATGTTGAGAAAAAAATATTTCAAATGTTTTTGGACCCCCTCCGATACAAATGAAAGTGGGGGGCAAAAAAAAAATTGTCCTTCTTTAATATTGAGTAGGGTATCGTTGAATAGGTCTTTTAAAATGAAGGGGAGGTTTCTTTGGAACAAAGTCACTAAAATGTTTCTGTCTCGAGATATTTGCTTTTAAAAAGGGCGTTTTGACCCATAATTTGTTCCAGCTGTAACTCCTAAAGTATAAACGCTAAAAATTTGAAAAAAAATATGGAATAAAGTTCTCAATCTGAAGTTAGCATGAAAACTATAACGGATACTGTATCACTAAAGTTTTAAGAGAAATAAAAGTTTTTCTATTTGCGGTTGGTAACCATACAGCTGCAAACAAACCAGCAACAAAATTAACTTTGTAACGCTGAATGACCTGATATTTAAACGTTGACTACGAAACCCTATTTGTGGGCGTGTCTGACACGCTCTTGGCCGGTTTTTTATTTTAAATACATTCATATTATACATAGAAAACAACCAGACTAAACACAAATATTTGAAAATTGACTTTACAAACATTTGTGTCGGCGGGGATCGAACCCACGACCCTCGGCGTGGCAGGCAGGGGTACTTCTATATTATCCACTAAATAAAACCATCGGGACGGACAGCATAAATGACTTACAAACATTTTGATATTTTAACAGGGTTCTAATTAATGTCGGGACCAAAACGGTGATTGCGGTGTTGGTGTGTTGTATAGCTAGTACATTTGCATTAAGTTGCGGTCGTACGTGTGGTTCACCCAGCAGCATAACATACCATCATAACTGCGGAAGAAGCTAAATATATTTTTCTCAAACATGCTAGGAAATATGTTCATTTCTTTCAAAAAAAGAATACGCAAAGTTTCCTATTGTGTGTCATGTCTCCGACCGCGCCAGCAAAGTTGTATGGAAATCCTTTGCTGGTGTATGGCAAAGTAAATTCGTTACACGCTAAACCACACACAATTTCAAAATAGATATCTCTATGAATCTCATAAGAACGGAACGTAATTTTGTATGAAAAGTTGATACGAACTAACTGAAGACAAGGCTGTATAATTTTGTAACCCTTGCCTATCCTAAACGGACAAATAGAATAAAAAGGAATGAACTAAACATACATACAAAATGGCTGAATAGCAATGAATATTATATATTATATATTATAATTCATACCCGTGGCGGCAAATGTGTTTCTCTTCGGAAGACCCCTCATACGTCGCTGACGCGATCACAGCTGTAATCCGGCAGGGAATGGAATATTTCATTCCTTTCTCCGATATCCCGCTCGGTTATAAAGCCCAACCTTGGTTCAATGCGGACTGTGCTCGAGCTGAGGCTCGTAAACAGTCCGCTTACCAAGCTTGGGTAAAAGCTCGTGATCGAAAAGTGCGAGCGAGAAGAGTGCGAGCAAAGAAGAGAGCATATAATGCCGCTGCCAGGTATTGCAAACGGGTGCTACGAAAAGCTAGGTTCGACCATATTAGCCGTATTGGGGCAAAGCTTGCATCACACCCACCGGGTAGTAAGCGGTTCTGGTCCTTTCGAAATCAGTCGAATCCAACTTCTGCCGTCCCTCTCTACCTCCAATGCAGAAACCTGATGGGTCGCTTGCCCACACGCGGCAGAGAAAGCAAATTTATTTGCCGATCTGTTTGCGAGCAACTCTCGTATAGACGCTGGCTCGAAATATCCACCCACCTTACCTCACTGTGATTCTTTGATGTCTGAGATCACAGTGCACAATAAAGAGGTCCGTAGAGCCCTTCGCAGTCTGGACGTGAACAAGGCCAGTGGTCCTGATGGCATACCAGCAAGATTGTTGAGGTATTGTGCGCCTGAGTTGTCTCCTGTACTGACACGCTTGTTCCGCCTCTCTCGTGTCAAAATTGTACCAAAATCTTGAAGCTTGCCAATGTGCAACCTGTGCCCAAGAAGGGTAGCCGTGCCGACCCTAGCAACTATCGACCGATCGCCATCACTTCCGTACTCTGTAAGGTTATGGAAAGAGTTCTGAACTGCAAACTGCTTTCGTACCTCGAAGACAATGATCTTCTCAGTGATTGTCAATATGGCTTCCGCCGAGGGCGTTCCACGGGAGATCTTCTAGTGTACGTAACGCATTGCTGGGGCGAGGCCATTGAAAACCACGGCGAAGCAATAGCAGTGTCGCTGGACATTTCAAAGGCCTTCGATAGGGTGTGGCATGCGAGTCTGTTGAGCAAGCTTCCAGCGTACGGCATACCCACTGGCTTCTGTAGCTGGGTGGCTGACTTCCTGAGTGAACGGTCGATCCGAGTGGTCATAGACGGCTGCTCCTCTGACCTCAAGGCTATTGACGCCGGAGTTCCTCAGGGGTCTGTACTCCCCGACGCTTTTCCTGCTGCACATCAATGACCTTCTATCTTCAGGAATTGTTGGGTACGCAGATGACAGTACTGTCACCGAGAAATATCTGTCCGGCGCAGGAGCCAGTGGTGATGAAATCCAAAGATTGAGAAAGGCTATGATTGAGCGTACGAGCCTGACGTTAAGTAACGTCTCCCAGTGGGGCGAAGACAATCTCGTCAGCTTCAATGCTTCAAAAACGCAGGCGTGTCTTTTCTCCGCAAAAAGGAGTCCTTTCACCTTTTCTCCTACTTTTCGGGGTACATCTGTTCCAGTGACCAACACTCTTCAACTCCTTGGCATGGAGTTGTCCTCTGACCTCAACTTCGGCACCACCATCGAGTCCAAGGCTCAAATTGCAGCTAGAAAGTTGGGCGTCCTGAATAAAGTCAAGCGGTATTTCACGCCTGAACAGCTTCTAACTCTTTATAAAGCTCAAGTCCGATCTTGCATGGAGTACTGCTGTCACCTTTGGGATGGCTCGGCTAAATACCAACTTGCTGCACTGGATTCGGTGGAACGCAGAGCCAAGAGATTAATAGGCGATAAAAAACTGGTGGCGACCAAGCTTCACAGCCTGGCTCACCGCCGCAAGGTTGCTTGCCTATCGGTCTTCTACAGATTGTACTTCGTAGAGTGTGCGCGTGAGCTGCATGAGCTCATACCACCGTCTCCTTTCTTCCATCGGACATCCAGACGCACGGCCGGCTACCATCCGTTCTTAGTTGATATACCCACATTACGCACTAAGCGCTTCAAATCATCTTTCATTATGCGCACGGCTAAAGAATGGAATTCCCTGCCTGCGTCTGTATTTCCGAGTGCATATAACCTGAATCTCTTTAAGTCTAGAGTGAATAGGCATCTTCTGGGCAAGCTCGCTCCACCGTAGATCCCATCTCTGCTCTAGGGTAAGATTGGGGTCAAGAGTAAGCCCATCATAGATAAAAAAAAAAAAAAAAAAGAATACTGTGCCTTGCTAAAGGCCTATTTATTAAAAAATACACAATTGGTGGAAAAACAAACAAAATGGGTGAGAAAACGTGAAAATTTTCATGATTGGGGCTGTTGTATTGTAGTTACTTTTGTTTAAAACGGAATAAAAATGAGAGTAGTATCAAAATGGATTGCACGCCGCCAAACATAAGGGGTGCATAAGGGCTGAAGCCAAACTGACCGTGGAAAACATTTTATATAAAGTACGTACTTAGTGTGTTATTTCCTAGCATTTTTTGAGAAAAGCACTATGTAAGCCTCGGGGAAAATGACTTTGCTTGACTCGTATAATTGAAGTCCTCGCCTACGGCTCGGACTTCAAACTCTACTCGTCCAGCAAAGCCTTGTTTTCCCGGCCTCGACAACAATGTACTATTATCACTTTTACTAAGAAAGGAATCTAGTCCTTACGAGGATGGATCGTCACAGATCACAGTGGCTGATGGTCTCTTGAGGACCAAACCTATTCATGAAATAAAATATGGTTAGTGAAAATTCGGCTCTACTAGCAATCTGGTGTTCCGGAGTACGCAGTAGGGATGGCGGCGGATGAGCCTCAGAGGAAGGAGATGAGGCCAACGGCAGCTCCTGCTACGGTCTTGGCGTCAGGTGGCAACCGGCCGTAAAACCCTATTGCCAAACAAATTTCTCCCACTATGAAGCAAGTCAAAACGAGAATGGGTAATAAAACTAGGGCGTACCCCGCAAGCGACGCAAATGCGATGAATGCGATACATACGACAGACCATACTAGGGCGTCCCCCCGAAGCGACGACAGACCTGACAATAAGAATAAGTATTTGCAGAACCATTTGACCCAAACAAGAATACGACTTGCAACTTGGAACTTGGGGTCTCTAACCGGAAGGAGCGAAGAACTGAGTAAGATCCTTAGAAACAGAAACATAAACATCTGTTGTATACAAGAAACCAAATGGAAAGGAGCAAAGTCTAAAGATATAGGCAACGACTACCAGGTCATATACTTTGGCACAAATAACAAAAGAAATGGCGTGGCGATTGTACTAGACAGTAAATTTAAAACCGAATAATTAACATCACCAGAAAGAGTGACCGTATCATTGCTGTTAAATTAGCTCTAGATGACCAGCAGATCATGAATGTCATATCGGTTTACGCGCCGCAGACTGGATGCACTGAATCAGAGAAAGGTGAATTCTGGGAGGATTTCGACGACCTTATCGCAAACATACCTGCTAATGAATATAAATTTATTGGTGGAGACTTGAATGGGCACGTAGGAAGCGTGAACGCAGCCTATTGTCCGGCACATGGCGGCTACGGCTACGGTACCCAAAATAAACAAGGCCAAGAAATCATTGACTTTGCGGCAAGACATTCTCTCACAATAATTAACACGAATTTCCAGAAAAAGCCTGAACACCTCATCACGTACAAATGTGCTGGCAAAGCTTCGCAAATAGACTATATCATAGCAGATAACGCTGTTAAACAAAAGTTTAAGGATTGTAAGGTAATTCCAGGCGAAGCATTAACATCTCAGCACCGTATACTGGTGGCCGTATATGACCTCCCTAAACCTATCAAAACTACAGTCGACAGAACACCGCGTATTAAATGGAAGGAGCTAGATAATTCCAAAGGAGAACACCTGCTGGGCGAATTAAAAACTTACCTGGAGACAGATTTAAACGAAGAGTATAACTCCGCTGAAGAAATCTGGACCAAATTTGAACATACCTGCAAAAACAAAGCCAAAAGCATCCTTGGAGTTTCCAAAGGCGGCCTTAGCACTGGAAAGGATCCATCCTGGTGGAGCAATGACATAAAAGACACTTTAGCCAACAAGAAAACATTATTCAAAAAATGGCAGAGCTCACAACGGGTTGAAGATGAAGATGACTATAAAGAGGCAAAGAAACACGCCAAGCGCTGCGTGGCACAAGAAAGGGGAAAAGCTAGTGAGTCATTCTATGAG
Organism: Phthorimaea operculella; assembly: GCA_024500475.1. Classification (NCBI taxonomy): domain Eukaryota; kingdom Metazoa; phylum Arthropoda; class Insecta; order Lepidoptera; family Gelechiidae; genus Phthorimaea; species Phthorimaea operculella. The sequence goes on from JANFCV010000562.1 coordinate 21,306, forward strand.
AAGCTGGAGAACGCGAAAACCGAAAACGAAGTACTTAAGGTCGCAAAACAGAGACATAGAGCAACTATTGATATAAAACTGAACAAATATATCAAAGATAAAGATCAGAACTTGTTAACTGACAGCACCAAAATCAAGAACCGTTGGTCCGAATATTATGGCGAACTTTTAAATGAAGAATTCCCCACGAAGAGCCAACACCAATAGAGCCTACACAAGGCCCTGCGTATGAAGTCACCGCAGACGAAGTTAAACGAGCTCTGTCGAAAATGAAAACCCGTAAAGCTGTGGGTCCCGATGAGATTCCGGCAGATCTATGGAAACTTCTGGGCCCAGTAGCTGTAGCCTGGCTGACTAAGTTATTCAACATCATTCTCAAAACCGCATGTATACCTGTGTCATGGCGCGAGAGCTATCTTGTGCCATTTTATAAGAACAAAGGTGATGTGGCACAGTGTGAAAACTATAGAGGCATAAAACTTACGTCGCACACTTTAAAGATCTGGGAACGAATAATCAATATACGTCTAGCAGCTCTCACAGAAATCTCACCTAACCAGTTCGGCTTTGCACCATCAAAATCAACTACCGACGCAATACAGGCTGTCAGGATTCTGATGGAAAATATAGAATTAACAGAAAAGACCTACACCTCGCATTTATTGACCTGGAAAAAGCGTTTGATAGGGTACCCCGAAAACTGGTATGGCAAGCCCTGCGGGCTCAAAATGTTCCAGTATTACGTTGAACTAGTCCAGGACATGTACATTAACGCAAATACTAAAGTACGCAGTGCAGCAGGTTTAAGTAATGCCTTCGCGGTTAAAGTAGGCGTCCATCAGGGTTCTGCCCTAAGCCCTTTATTATTTAATCTGGTCATGGACTACCTAACACGTAGCATTCAAGCGCCACTACCTTGGTCAATTCTATATGCTGACGATATCGTTCTCGTCGCCGACACTGCAAACGACCTGCAAGAAACACTTAATAGGTGGACTGATGCTTTGGAACGATACGGTCTACGCGTCAGCAGAAAGAAAACAGAGTACCTGAAATGTCCATTTAGCGGAAATACTGTACCTGAATCCATTAGTATAGGTTCTACACCAATACCCACGGTAGAACATTTCAAATACCTGGGGTCCATGCTCACCATGGACGCAAACATGGATGCCGACGTAAAACACAGAACAAACGTTGGTTGGCTAAAGTGGAGATCGCTTACAGGGGTACTGTGTGATGCGCGAATGCCTGTGAAGACAAAGGGCAAAGTCTATAAGACAGCGGTACGACCGGCACTAATGTATGGTTCAGAGTGTTGGACAATGAAAAAGACGCATGAACAGAAAATGCACGTCAACGAGATGAAGATGTTGAGATGGGCAGCCGGTGTGACTCGACTAGATAAAGTTCGGAACGAGTACATACGAGGGAGCTTTAAAGTCGCACCAATCACAGAAAAGCTCACAGAAAGTCGACTTCGTTGGTACGGACATGTACAAAGACGTCCTCAAGACCATGTTGTCCACACAGCGCTCAATATACCTGAGGGGAAGAAAGGAAGGGGCCGCCCGCCAGCCACCTGGTGGTCTAACATAAAAAGAGACCTTGAGCAAGCCAAGTTGCCAGAAACGACAAGCCAAGACCGACTGACTTGGCGCAGAAGAGTGAGGAGACCCGACCCCAAATAACAGGGATAAGGGAAAGACAAAGAAGAAGAAGAAGACTAGCAATCTGGTGTTCCGCAAGGAAGCTGGTTCATGAATGTATGTATAGCTAGCACGCACCGTCGCTCTCCTCGCCGGCGCCACAGCCGGCGCTCGCGTCAGGAGGCTCCAGCTTCAGCTCGTGCGCAGGCTCACACTTGATGTCCAGCTCCGAATGGAGGCCCAGCTCTACAAACAACATTAATATTCCTTGTTAAGTACATCATTTTAGAAAACTTGCTAAATTTTTTTACTTCAGGCAGAATATGATGGTGTTTCGCTCGCAATACGTGTACGTGTCTGTCTATTTAACTGTTGCGGTTAGTCTTTAACATCCTTGACCGTGTGTAACGTGAAAAGTCGAGCTCGCTTCGCTCGCGATATTTGTGCTTTACTAATTGTTTTACACTTGCGGCTATTGCTGATGTTCCAGGTCCGTTTATTGTTTGAAAAGTCGTGCTCGCTTCGCTCGTGATACATACCTACAAACCAGTGCTCGTGGGCTGTTTTAACAGAAGACTTGTGCCCCCAACCCAGAAAAGTTCTGTATCCGAACCGACCTTGAACACTACTATCGGTAACGCCGAGTACGTGTGAATTGTACCGCGTGCGCCTCCCCTTTGACCTGGCTAATCTTGCTTGTGTTCAGAAAGTCGCCAGTACGCCACTGGTCGGGGGGCGCCGAAAAGTGAGTGCCCCGGGGCGCCAAATCTCTAAATACGCCCCTGAGTCCCGGCGGTCGCTAATGAATTTTTCAATTTAAGATTTACTATGCTTAGTGTGGATAAAGCATTTTGGAAGTACTTACTATATTTAGAATAGTTTTATTAAATTTAACTGATGTTAAGGTGTTCTTAGGACACATGAGATTACCATTTCAATAGAGGCCCTCCTTAGAATGGTTATTTATTATGTTTTTATACTTTTTAGGGTTTCGTAGTCTACTAGAAACCCTTATAGTTTCGGTCTGTCTGTCTGTCTGTGTCTGTCTGTCCGTCCGTCCGTCCGTCTGTCTGTAATATTGAGTAGGGTATCGTTGAATAGGTCTTTTAAAACTAAGGGGAGGTTTCTTTGGAAGAAAGTCACTAAAATGTTTCTGTCTCGAGATATTTGCTTTTAAAAGGGGCGTTTTTGCGCCATAATTTGTTCCAGCTGTAACTTCTAAAGTATAAACGCTAAAAATTTGAAAAAAATATGGAATATAGACCATAATATGAAGTTACCATGAAAACTATAACGAATACTTTACCACTTAAGATTAAGGAAATATTAAAGTTTTTCAATTTGCGGTTGGTAATCATACAGCTGCAAACAAACCAGCAACAAGATTAACTTTGTAACGCTGAAAGACCTGATATTTAAACATTGACTACGAAACCCTATTTGTGAGCGTGTTTGACACGCTCTTGGCCGCTTTTTTATATGATTCTTGAGTAGGGTGCTTCAAATTTGTATGAAAATAATATCAACAATAATATAATTAAATTTCTTTTTTTTCTTTTTTCGTAGTCTACTAGAAACCCTTATAGTTTCGTCAAGTCTGTCTGTCTGCCTGTCTGTCTGCCTGTCTGTCTGTCTGTATGCCGCGCCCTCATAACTTAGTCAGTTTTAAAGTTATCGACATCAAATTTAGTGTGAAGATAGACCGTGTTGACCTTAATTTAGAAATGTTAAGAAAAAAATATTTTAGTTGTTTTTGGACCCCCTTCCCATACATGTGAAAGGACGCAAAAAAAAAATTTTTCTCCTGTAATATTGAGTAGGGTATCGTTGAATAGGTCTTTTAAAACTAAGGGGAGGTTTCTTTGAAACAAAGTCTCTTAAATGTTTCTGTCTCGAGATATTTGCTTTTAAAAGGGGCGTTTTTGAGCCATAATTTGTTCCAGCTGTAACTTCTAAAGTATGCATGCTAAAAATTTTTAAAAAAATATGGAATATAGTCTTTAATATGAAGTTACCATGAAAACTATAACGAATACTGTACCACTTAAGATTAAGGAAATATTAAAGTTTTTCAATTTGCGGTTGCTAATCATACAGCTGCGAACAAACCAGCAACAAAATTAACTTTGTAACGCTGAAAGGCCTGATATATAAGCGTTGACTACGAATCCCTATTTGTGAGCGTGTCTGACACGCTCTTGGCCGCTTTTTTACCGTGCACCTTTTCAATAGTTCCTATAGCACTAAAAACTTATGCAGGATTATTTCCTGATTTTTTTAATAGGTTTTAGGGTACCGGTTACTGCATTTTAAAATGTAGGGGCAAATGAAAAATCATATGGAGAGATCCGTTTTTGACTGAATCAGAATCAGATTTATTTTTCGCGCTCTAGTTCCGCTGCTGCTGGTAGATGAAAATTATGCACCACAGTCACAATATTAGCCAAATGATTGAAGATACTTCTTCAAACTTCTAATTTGCTTGTGATACCGACACATTCCAATATGTTTTTTTGGTTTAGAACAATGCTGAGTACTTGTACGCACTTGTTAATGTACTTGCGGTGTGCTTAGATATCATGCAGTGCCATTTTTAGATTAGAGTATCATACTGTGTAAAATTGAGTATAGGTATTTTTTTAAACTTTGATGACTGGTAGCGACCTCTAAATGTCACTTATTTAAATCTAAAAAGAAAAAATATAGGTACAATTAATTTCATATTGGAAGCAAATCATAGTATGCACCACAAAAAAAAAGATGGATTTTTTAAGCACCCTATTTTTAGGCTCTCTTGTGCTAAAGTCAAATGGATCGTCCTAAAAATGCTTCTTACAACTTGGAAGGGCCACTGCCATGCCCCCAGATTACCTGCTTCTCTATTGAATGATTTGGTTTCATAAACATCTGCATCTTTGATAAACCGCTTAAGTATAGAGTCCGGGAGACGATTCAACCTGACTTGTAAATGCCTTTGAGATATTGTTGATTCTTTGTATACTTTGACTTCAGATCCAGTCATAATGTCTGGCTCCATGCTTCCATCGGGATCCTGTTTCTGTAAATAATAGGGAAAGGTAAGCATTTCCTTTTTTTTAAACCACATTTAAATTAAAATGAAAGGTATGCTTACAAATGTGAGATCCCCATGAAGTGTTGGTGATGCAGGCCAACTCGCAACTGCCTCAGATGGATCTCTAATTCTGTGGGTAAGTAATTATAAAGTTTAGCTCTTCTATGTTTCATTCCACAAAACAAAATACGACTTAATGGTGTCACCAGGTTTGGGTTCACTTAAGGCGCAATTACATTATGCTTAGCTATGCTGTAGCTTGTGTTCAAGGTGCAAATTGCATCATCGTCATCATCATTATCAGCCCACATCCACCCACTGCAGCCTCTTCTTTATTTCGCCACTCCTCACGGTGTCTCGGTCCTGTGCTACTCTTATCCCGAAGAGTACTTATAGGTACATAACAGAGTACTCTGACCGAGATCTGTCTGGTCACGTAGTTTGCATTTTGCATACCACTTGACTGATGGAAAATGCTTTGATAAATGATAGGAGTCGCTGGCGCGAAGAGGAATGGAAAATGCCAATGATATTATAGGTATAAGTAGGTTGTGAAAATGCATGCAATTTGCAAAAGGTTTCGACTTTAGACAAAGAAATAACAAACCTGGTTGCTGAAATGCCTTTGATTTCACGCATTTTCCGGTCAGTATCCCAATTTTCGTAGGTGTTTAAATAACTGAATCACATCACTGAATATAAATATTAAATTCATAATAAGTATTTGGTTGGGAGTTTTTACAACACACCACACACACAATCACTGTACGACATTGTATTGTACAGCATAATATTGGCCGACAGAATAATGTACAACACACCAAAGCACGCCCTGTAGTGCCTATGTATGCGGCTCGGAACAACGTGTAGGTACATTATTGTTCCGGGCCGCGTAAATAGATACATAGTTTTAAATATAAATGACGTTTTATTTTGACAGCTGTCTGTGTATTTTAGGATATTTGGCGACTTAGGAGATTTTGCGACTTTGAACATTTTGCGGCTTTGGAAGTTTTGCTACTCTGGACATTTTGAGACCTTGGACATTTTGTAACTTTGGACTTTTTGTGACTTAAGACATTTTGCGACATTGGACATTTTGAGACTCTAGTTGTCCAAGTGGCTATTCAGAACTTACTGCCTTACATACAGACAAGTTGTCTTTGTTGAAGTTGGCTTTGTAGCATGATTTAATGAAGCATGTTTGTATTGTCGCACCCAGGCCCGTATTGAGACCTTGTATTTAACAGCTATTTGAAAAAGACCTATTACTTAGTGAAATCATCGGTAGATGGCACTAGCAAGAAACAGACGCACGCAAACGCTCGCAAGTTCTATATGAAAACTAGCGTTCTAATGTAGTGTGGTACACTAACACTATATTAGATAGTGTGGTACATAATTTTTTAAATATATTTCCTAACTAACAAAACGTCTTTTCTTGCCCGTAAATCTTATTTACAATTTATTGTACCTACTGATTTGATTGTCATGCATGAACTAAATAATCGTTGATAAAAAAGGCCAGTATATGTCAGTCAGCGCCATCTATCGATCACTTTATTAACTACTAAGTACTAGTTTTTACTGATGATGATGATCTTTCCGGCCGGTTTCGGCCATGGCGACCACTTATACTCCTGATTAATTCGGCGCTGATGCGCCCGCAGGTGGCTTTTGTAGCCTATTTTGGCAGTAAACTCCCGTGCACAGTGTGGGCACGTGAGTTTTTACTATTCAATAGCTTTCAGAAAAGGCCTCATTTCAAGACCATCCAGCCACCACATCGTTAATTGTTCTGTTGCACAATACATTGTCAGGCTTTATCGTGCTGAGCATTGAGTATGCCGTGCAGTGGCCGTGCACACAGACCTACTAAACCTGGTAGCCGTGCATTGTGGTTCCCCTTGTGTCAATGTCAGATTCTTGTTGTTGTTTTAAAAATTCATCCATCAGGATAGGCAATGGTACTAGCCATACAGCCTAGTCTTTTATTAGTTCTTTCTGTTATCTTTTCAAAAATAAGGCATTAAATGCCAATTGGGCATGTAAAGCTTAACTCGAAGACGTAAAATAAGAAATCCATTTGGAGATATTTTGGTCTTTTATAGTATTTTCATGTTTTTAGTTCTAAAAAGTTAAAGATCACTTTTATTTTTACAAAAATCTTAATAACCTTTATTTGACCTTTGTGATGTGCATACTGTGCAAAAAATTAAATGAAACTCTTTCGAGACGCCTATAGCGAACTTCCTCCCCAATAAAAGTTACCTACTCTTTGCTTCACCCTTGCTTGCTTCTGTCATGTTGGACGTTTGATGTAGTGTTGCAAAACTATCGATAGTACCTACTACTATCGATAACACTGAATTTGCCAAAGACATTACAAACCTATGGACTGGTTGTACCCTCTGAATGTGCGTGAATACCTAAACAATGTTAGACTCATAAAATGGCGGATTTTTGTAGGGTTGTAATCATTTTGGACCCAAAAATCGATATTGATAGTCGGTAACTGCCTACTGCCTAGTTGGGATAAGGTTAGGAAGATGATGATGGTTTTGACGGGCATTATGCCTACGCTGTTGATATTTTTTGTGTACCTTACTACTGTATTATGCTTATGCTGTTGTGAATTTTGATAATATTTAACTGTTTTTTGTGTGTAGTAAATAAATTGTTAAAAAGAAAAACAAGTTGTAGGGGTAAAAATTAATAATAATAATAATCAAACAAAAGCCAAAAATAATAATTTATCATAACTATTCATAACAAAACACAGGTTGAATTTCTTGTGCTATTCCAGAAATTTTCCTTTTCCTTCCACTTTGTTCCTGTTGCTGTTCAGTCAAAACAGATCTATCATTTTTCTAAGGTTTTACCAAAAAGGGGTTGGCAAGGCAAGGCTTCTTCACGTTGGCATAACTTATCCAGAGTTTTGTTATAAATAACACTCGACACCAAAATACAGGGAGCATGTCAATATTTGTCCATGACGTGGATTTATATTTTCGGTGCCAATAATAATCAAGCCATTTCCTTCTTTTAACTTCATTTTTTGGTTATCTGTAAAAAAAGTATTTAAATTATTAAACAGGTATATACAAAAATAACTTGGTAACTTTGGCACATTACCTATAACTTTCTGAATTGAACTCTCAAGATTCATTATTTCCTTCCATTCTTACGAATGCTGGCAAAATATATCGATACCGTGACTATGTACTACCCCAACCCTAGCCGACGATCAGTTTGTATGAAATCAGTATCGGCAGAAATAAAGAAATTAATGATATATTGGTGAAAAAAACGTTTATAGTTTGCTGCTTTATAGCGAAAAATAGCTGCTCGTGGCTTTTTATTACATATAATCTTATAAAGTTCAAGTAAAATAGTAGATTTGTGTACTTACGTGTGCAAACTAATTTCAGGGCGATTTTTAATAAGACGCACGCCGCACTGTATTAAGGAACAGCCAGGCATGATGTCATTTCCTTAATTTAGTCTTTTATCACTAAAAATGCACTGCAAAAATAATATTTCAAGAAAAAACTGATAAATCGCACTTTGTTTACAAGACTTTGACACTTGACGTACCATAAATTGTTGGCACTATAAAATGGCGAAACAGTCGCGTTCGAAAATTAAAGGGATCTGACATACAATATTTTATCTCAATCTCCTTACAGAAAACCGTTTGAGAGAAAAGGAAATAACATTATTTTTTTGCATTCTTCATTAACAGAACTCAGACAATATTATGTCTGTGGAATTTGCAATAAAATTTGCATGGTGGTTGTTTGCAAAGAGTATGTAAATAAAGTTGTTCGTTTCATTAGTTGCCCAGTGATGACGTCATCAATGAAAAACTTTTAAACAATTATAAAAAAATAAGGGATAATCAAATAATCAAAAGAACCAAATTAGTTTCGTAAAATAACATAAAGTTTTAGAAAAATATATTACACCTATACATTTTACATACCCAATTCTTCTATAGTTCATTTTTTATTTCCAATAAAAACAAGGCAAAAATGCCATTTCTTCTATATATTTTTGTGTAATTTTCAGGTTCATAAAATTCCATGTCCGGGTTAAATCCATGTCAAAGCTCTCCAACCGTGGAGATAATAAAGTCAAATATTGGATTAAAAGTGGCAGGGTTCGATAGAAGTTCTTGAAGCGAAGGCGGGATACTGTCTTTGTAAATATCTTGCAGCTTGTCAATTAATAAAATTCGGTTAATATTTAAAGCAGGACAGTTGAAAAATATATGTTCCAGCGCTTGATTTTCATTTAGAGAGCAATCTGTACATAAAGGTGAGTTAATAATTTTCATGCGGTGTAGATGGGCTTTAAATTTACAATGACCAAATCGTAACCTGCATATTTGTGTGAAGAATCTTCTTTTTATAAAGGTATTATTCTTAGCGAACCAGGGTTTCTCTCCAAGATTCTTATTGATTGCAGCATACCATGCACCTTTTTCTTGTATTATAATTTGATGTTGATTTATCCAGCTTTGTCTAATTTCCTCTTGAATCAATGGGATTAAATCTCTCCATGGAAGTGACATTCTTCTGGGTTGTCCAATTAAGCTATTGTTTATTGTTCTGGCAAGGTAGTCAGCTGTTTCATTACCTGACACACCTTTATGTGCTGGAGACCATAAAAATTCAATTGAAACATTGGCGTTGTATAGTGTTTGCCACAGCTGTTTAATTTTATAAATAATATAATTTGTACTCAGAGTGTTATTCTTTAAAGCTGATAAAACTGACATACTGTCACTAATAATAAGCCATTTAGGGAAAGAGTGATTTAAATTGTTTATATATTCTAAAGCGGCTTGAATTGCTGCAGCTTCTGCCGTAAATATACTGCAGGTTTTGGTAGTTTATATCCATTTCCTGTCTTCAAGGCACTGTGATAGTATGCAAGAGAGACACCAGTATCAGTTTTTGAGCCATCAGTGTAAATATGCTGGTATTGTGGCCATAATGATAGTTTCTCATATAGCTCTTCTCTAGTTCTAATGGAGTTATCTATAACTATATTCATATTGCAAAATTTGCTTTCAAAAGCTCCTTCGTAACATGCCAACTTGTCAGATTTGTGAATGTTATGCCTTTCATTATAAACTTTTATTTCAGAATAATCAAGCAGAATAAAGGGGAATTTAATTGAAGTAGATGCAGAGGCCAAAGTTTGATTTTCAGCGATTTTCTCTAATAAGGAATGGTGAGTAAAAGAAAATAATTTCAGTAGAAATCTAAATTTGAGATATTTAAATCTTAACATCAATGGAGGTATATTGCATTCAACTTGCATAGAAACAATAGGTGTTGTTTTCATTGCACCTGTTATTAAACGTAAATTTTTATTCTGTAAAGTTTCTAACTTTTAACCAAAATAGGATTGGAAGCATAACAAAGAAAACTATATTCAAAGTGGGAACGTACCACAGACTTATATAACATAAGTAAAACTTTAGGATCAGCCCCCCATGATGTTCTAGCGAGGGATTTAAGAATATTAAAAGCTCTAGAAGCTCTATCTGACACATAACTTACATGCTTATTCCATGATAAATTTCTAGTAAAAATTACTCCAAGAAATTTTGCTTCATCTTCTACTGGCAATAAGCTACCGTCATAATATATATGAGATATTAAAAGTCTAGATCTACTAAAGATCACAACTTTAGTTTTCTCTAGACTAACACTTAAATGTAAATAATCAAAGTATGTTTTTAATCTTTCTAATGCTAAATTTAATTTGATTTCTGTTGCTTGCATGTTAGACCCAATACAATATATAGCTAAATCATCAGCAAATTGTAAATTTCTTACTTCGGTACCCAGTATACTATTTAATTTATAAATATACAAGATGAACAGCAAAGGACTTAAAATTCCACCTTGACAAACACCTAAATATGACAATTGTGGTCCATATAAATTATTTTTAAACTTGACATATACTTGCCTACCATTTAAAAAGTTGAATATCCAACTAATTAATTTTCCAGGTAAACCTAACAACTGTAACTCCGCAGCAAGCACATGGTGATTAACATTATTGAAGGCTCCAACAATATCAAAGAAGACACAAACAACAAATTTATTAAATGAGAAGGAATGATGAATGTCAATAAAGAGATTATTCAAACTTTCGATTGCAGAGTGACCACGTCTAAAACCAAACTGATTTGGAGGTAATAACTTATTAGATTCAATAAAAAATTCCAGTCTTTGTTTTAGTATTTGTTCAAAAACTTTACCTATATAGGTCGATAAGAATTACAATTATCCGCATCTTTACCAGGTTTCAAAACTGGAATTAAACAATCAACCTTCCATTCAGTGGGAATTATGTCATTAGACCAAAGAAAGTTAAATATGTCCAAAATCATTTTTACTTGACAATGAAAGATTTTTAATAACTTATATGGAATATGATCTAAACCAAAACAGTATCTCTTCTAGAGCTAAGTGCACTAATAAATTCATTTAAAGTAAAAGGTGTAATTAAATAATCATTACCACCAGTGACTGGAGAGTTAACAGTAGTAGTGACAATATTTGGAGAAACGGTTGTGTACTTATTTAAAAATGCTGGTATCCAATCTGTGTTGGAAGACCGTATCACATTACATTCAGAAAAGATTTATTAAACATGCGCATTGTTTTCCAAATTACAGACAGAGGTGTTTGCCGGTTAAATGTTTCACACAAAGCCATCCATGAAGCTTCTCTTTCCCTTTTAATGGTAAGTTTTTAATAGCTTGTTGTTTTTAAAATAGATATAATTTTCTAATGTTGGGTCATTTTAAATTGAATGTAAGCAGCTTTAGAATTATTTACTGCTAAAGTGCAGGCATTATTCCACCAAGGCAAACATGGTCTTTTCCTACGTGTTAAATTTGGCTGCACTGAATTATTTCTGGTTGTGGGATTAGCCTCAAATGCACAATTTAGTAGTAAAGAGCAGAGATTAGAATAGGATTCCTGGGGTCGTTCAAAGTCAAAGTTAAAAGTAGTTAATTTGTCACTAACTATTTCTTGATATTTTTCCAATCGACATTTGAAAAATTTGGACGGATGTAATTTCCTTGATTTAAATTGGAATTGTTAATTCTATTTACAGAACCAAGGATACTAGTAACAGTGGGAAGATGATAACTCCCCATTGGATCATCATGAACTGACCAGCTACAACGTAATGATAATGAGGAAGAAACGAGAGTAAGATCCAATGCATTTGGTTTCCACACATGTGAACCCACAGTAGTTGCTTGGCCGTCATTAAGGAGGCATAAATTATTATCATCAATCACATCTTGCAAAATTATACCACGCGCATCAGTTGACGTGCAACCCCACGAAGTACTGTGTGCATTGAAATCCCCAGCCATAATAAGAGGCCCCGGTACAGATTTAATCAAACTATCAAGACGGGAATAAGTAAAGTTGGAAGGAGAAGCCAACGTGGGACTATAGAAACTAATTATTGTAATAATTTCATTGTTGAAATGTAACTGAACTGCCAAATTTTGTAATGAGTTATCAGAATGTGTGTTTAACAAATTGTAACGCAAATTATTTTGTATTAATATAGCAACACCATTGTGTTTAGTACCTATATCTAATCTTTCGATGTTAAAACCTTTAATTTTAATTTTTTCCTGGTTTTAACCAGGTTTCAGAAATAAGTGCTACATGAATATTATTATTATAAAAAATAAGTAAAAGCATGTAAATTACTAGACAAACTTTGAGCATTCCATTGAACAATATTTAACTGATCCATAAATTAGAATTTACTTAGTTTTATGGTCTGCGGTTTTATTGATACTGAATGAATCAAGTAAAGCGCTTTTTATACTTTGAGTAGAGATTGGGATGGGATTTTCAGCATCTTTACTAGCGGAAATAATTTTTATAATTGAAGAAATCAGAAGATTCATGAATTGTTCCGATTTAAACAATTGTTGAACTGGGTCTACTTTACTTTTTAGTGGGGAAGTTTTGTTATTAAAAAATTAAGAATACGAGGCCCTGCGCATCTGAACTATTAACTCCTATGCTATTTGAATTTTCACTGGGCATGATTTGGCAATTGCAACATGTTTTCCTTTGCAGTGAACACATACTGCTTCTTCTGGCCGTTTTACGCAATCTTTATAATTGTGAGAATCACCGCAGATTGAGCACCTCTGGGCGTTTTTACAGAATTTACCAATGTGCCCAAAGCGCAGGCATCGCAGGCATTGGCTCACAGGAGGCGTGTATGGCCTTACTTCGAAATACCAGCTGTTAATATCCACATAATCAGGAAGTACTGCACTAGCAAAGTTATCGATACCGCTTGTGTTGGTACCAAGCAGGAGTTACCTTCGTCGTCTTTGGAACGTCGCATGAATCGGCGTACAGATACAACATTTCTGCAACTAGAAATTCCATCATATATTTTTTGTTGCTCATGTATGTTGGAACGTTTGTTATTACCCTGTCACTTCCGTTAATCTTGCTGGAATAGTCGCCTCAACTTTAGCTCTTTTTGAGACTTGAGATTATTAAGAGCTGCATTTGCTAACCCTGGTCGCTCAAATATAACCGCTATTTTGTAACGATTGATTCTTTTCAATTGCTTGATACCTTTGTTACTAAGCTTCAATGCGCTTCCCAAGCCCATCAAGTCTCTCTCACCTATCGGCGTCTTGTCGTCCGCGCTCTCGTAAATTACTATATATTCAAACTCACCGCCATCCTCCGGATACTGACGAATGTAGTTTTCCGTTTTGTATGGCTTGTATTTGTCTACATCGTCGTCGCCCGCATCATCGCTCATAGCGGGGTCCTCTCCTTCGCTTACCTCTCCGCCATCGTTTCCCTTTTTACGTTTGCCTTTGCGACCCATGGCTGGGCAGCAAAGCTGTGTTGCTTTTTTATTGCACTATTAGAATATAAGTTATTAGTAATTAAATTTACTAAGAAATTATCAATTTATTCTGCAAAAAGCAATTTTAAAATTTTCTTTGAAAAATTTTCACCCTCTTGATTCAAATTCCCGCCAAAGAATCTCTGTCAGATTCTTGTTTTGTTTGCAGCATTGCCAGACTGTCTCAAAACGGACGGTCTTCTATCCTTTTTGCTTAAGATCGTTGCTTTTTCTCGGTTTCTATCCACCGTCCCTTTTTGGATGGTCTAGGCCGTCTAGACCTAGACACTCTTTGTACTGATAAATAATGTGTGTGATCATAGTCAGGGGTGGATTAAGACTGCTCGATGCCCTAAGCAATACACGCCTGTGGGCTGTGGGCCCCCTTATTTTCGTATAAAAGCAGAATTCAAGTAACGCGCGCGAGCGAGGCGAGCTTTACATTTCACTCCTAAAATAGGGAAGGACCTTGAAAAGTGGCCGCGTGGTTAGTAAGCCGCACAATTGAGACAAATCGCAAGCGAAGCGAGAATGACATTTCTTTCACCCTACAAATGAGTGAGGACTCTAAACACTTCTCGAAATTAAGACCGTCTTTACAACCCGTTTCACAAAAGAAAGGGAATATAAATGGCGGCGGTTCTATAAGTGGGAGGGAGAAAGCATGAACGCTTGGTGCATCATGTAAGAGCCTTTAGTGCGAGTGAGAAAACATGAACTCTGGAAAAAAAATGATTTTAACAGAGGATGCTTCGATGCTCGTATGACGGTTTCAAGTGTAGGTAAGCGAAACATACCTAGGTATAAACTCGATTCAATATTTTATGCGCCAATAATGGTAGAGTAGGTACCAAAAATTTAATGCGAGCGAAGCGTGCGCGTTTTTGGTTAAAATAGCCGTCAGGTACTAAATAATGCACTGCCAGACAAGAGACACACAAGAGCAACGCAACAGCTTGTTTGATAAGACTTGTGACTAATCATTGGCTACTAGAAAATGTTGTAAAAATTTTCAACCTACCAGCGTGTTTGTATGTGACTATATTCTAAAAGAAAAAAATCATATTTCATACAACCAAGGCGATTTGAAGAACCGTCCCTTTTTCTAAAAAACAGTCCGTTAGTTATGAAAAGCCAAACCGTTCGGAATAAAATCGGCGGAGACGACTGGCAACACTGTTTGTTTGTTTTGTTTTTCTTTCAATTCAATTATTTCTTTCTAATCAAAACAAAATACTAATTGTGTTGTGTGAGTTGATTGTTTCGAGCTTGGTTTCTATATTTCTAGTCTATGATTAAATAAGGCTACTGTGGTTTTTTCCAGGGAGAGTGAAAACTATAGGTAATATTTTATAGATCATGACTGTCGCCAGGTAAACGTAACCGCATTAATAAGTCTGACGGCTTATAATAATTACAGCTGCGGAGGGCGACCCCAGACCCCCAGACCGTAGTTGCCCTGCGATCAACGACCTGCGATACAGCTTGATTGGACTTTCAAATTTGTAAGTTTACCTTAGAAGTTTAAGTACTGACCATCAGTGAATTGCATCATGGCATGACACACAAAGTATGAAAAAGATTTTCCTTTAATTTTCAGGAGGAAGTGAATCCAGATGAAGATATGCGCGACACAATCATTGGACCTGAAGTGAGTCTGAATGATGAACCAGTGTTGTGCCAGCGCCGCTGCCGCCCGCTGCAAGTCAAGTTGACTCGTCTCCCGGACTCACTATTAAAGCTGTTTTTCAGAGATGCTGATGAGAATAAACCTTTTAGTACAGAAACTGGTAATTCTTACTTCATTCATATTTTAATTTAATTGCCTAAGTATAATCAGTATACTAACAATGAACAACAATTATAATTCCCTTGTAAAATCACACTTGATATACCAAATCGAGATATGGGGCAGTGCAAATAAAACTAATCTATCGGATTTGCAGATAATGCAAAACAAACTAATTAAAATGCTTTTTCACTACCCCTACCGAACAGCTACAACTAAAATATATGTCGCAGGAATGTAGCGAAATCCGGTTATTCGCGAAATCCCTAGGCCCTTTGCGAAGAGCCGGATAACTGCGAAAAGCATCGATTTATTCGCACATTTCCCGGAAATCTGCGAATTTGTTATTTGCATGGACATAAATCCAGGAAATCTGCGTATAAGGCGACACGCCTACGCACCTGCTACGAAAGGTTCCATATGCAGCAAAGGTTCCATATGCTGATCAGGTGGTTCAGCCTGCAATTGCCTACTCATTCATATCAGCGGCCCACGGAACGCCCAGTGTCGTATCGTAAGGGTTCTTCGGGTGGTCATGACCATGACCAAGACCATGACTAAGACCAGGGCCATGACCATGACCATGACCATGACCATGAACATGACCATGAGCATGACCATGAGCATGACCATGACCATGAGCATGAGCACGAGCATGAGCATGAGCATGACCACGAGCATGACCATGACCATGACCATGAGCATGACCATGACCATGACCATGAGCATGAGCACGAGCATGAGCATGAGCATGACCACGAGCATGAGCATGAGCATGACCACGAGCATGAGCATGACCATGACCATGACCATGACCATGACCATGAGCATGAGCATGACCACGAGCATGAGCATGAGCATGACCATGACCATGAGCATGAGCATGACCACGAGCATGAGCATGAGCATGAGCATGACCACGAGCATGAGCATGAGCATGACCACGAGCATTAGCATGAGCATGAGCATGACCACGAGCATGAGCATGAGCATGACCACGAGCATTAGCATGAGCATGAGCATGACCACGAGCATGAGCATGACCACGAGCATGAGCATGAGCATGAGCATGACCACGAGCATGAGCATGACCACGAGCATGACCATGAGCATGAGCATGACCACGAGCATGAGCATGACCACGAGCATGACCATGAGCATGAGCATGACCACGAGCATGAGCATGAGCATGACCACGAGCATGAGCATGACCACGAGCATGACCATGAGCATGAGCATGACCACGAGCATGAGCATGACCACGAGCATGAGCATGACCACGAGCATGACCATGAGCATGAGCATGACCACGAGCATGAGCATGAGCATGACCACGAGCATGAGCATGACCACGAGCATGACCATGAGCATGAGCATGACCACGAGCATGAGCATGACCACGAGCATGACCATGAGCATGAGCATGACCACGAGCATGAGCATGAGCATGAGCATGACCACGAGCATGAGCATGAGCATGACCACGAGCATTAGCATGAGCATGAGCATGACCACGAGCATGAGCATGACCACGAGCATTAGCATGAGCATGAGCCTGAGCATGACCACGAGCATGAGCATGAGCATGAGCACGAGCATGAGCATGGCCAAGGCCAAGGCCGTTCCATGGGCCGCTGATATGAATGAGTAGGCAATTGCAGGCTGAACCACCTGATCAGCATATGGAACCTTTGCTGCATATGGAACCTTTCGTAGCAGGTGCGGAGGCGTGTCGCCTTATACGCAGATTTCCTGGATTTATGTCCATGCAAATAACGAATTCGCAGATTTCCGGGAAATGTGCGAATAAATCGATGCTTTTCGCAGTTATCCGGCTCTTCGCGAAGGGCCTAGGGATTTCGCGAATAACCGGATTTCGCTACATTCCTGCGACATATACAAGGAAACCAACTTGATGAACATTAAGCAACTATATACAAATCATACTTGCATTCTTATACGTAAAGTACTAAAAAAGACCATTCATACGTCAATCCAGTTCATGCAAACGAGGCACGTAACTAAGCGGACAACGCGACGAGCTAGCTACCTTGTATTACCAAAAACTAGAACTAACTACGGTAAAAAAATGTTTACTTACGAAGGAGCGCAACTTTTCAATAAATTACCCTCATCAATCAAAAATAGCAACTCACTTATAGAATTTAAACGTAAACTAGCTGAACATATTACGAATACTATTTTGATCGAATGAATGTTTAACCCATACCTACATGTTTCTTATTTGGTTGTGTTTTTTCGAGAGATGGTTGGTAGGAATCGTTTTATAAGCAGTGTGAAGCAGTGTGTTGAGCATTACAGGCCCGTCTCAATTCTTTCTGTATTTGGGGGGAAGGTTTTAGAGGGAATAGTTTTTGACCAGCTCTATCCAGTTGCTGCTGCCTACATTCCGTCGTCGCAACATGGATTCATGCGACAGCGGTCAACCGTAACGAACCTGGCAGTCTTCACCGAGTTTGTCACTCGTAGTATGGACGGCGGCCTCCAGGTGGACGTCGTGTACACCGACTACTCTAAGTGCTTCGATAGAATCAATCACGATGTCCTAATATCGAAACTCTTGGGTATCGGTGTGCATGGCGACCTCCTCAGGTGGCTTGACTCATACCTGCGAAATCGACTACAGGCTGTAAGAATTGGCACTTTCCAGTCAAACTTTTCAATTATACCGTCAGGCGTACCCCAAGGGTCCATATTAGGGCCTCTTTTATTTAATATTTATATGCATGATATAACATCATGCATTAAACATTCAAATATTTTAATGTATGCTGATGACAATAAAATTTTTATGCCAATTCAGTGTGTGGCAGATTGTCACAAATTACAGGAAGACCTTAACAGGCTTACTGAGTATTGCAGTCGTAACTACTTAGATCTAAATGTCAAAAAATGCCAAACCATCACTTTTACTAGGAAGCGTAATACGATTTTATTTAATTATTCACTTAACGGGACAGCCATACCTAGGGTTACACTGGTGAGGGATCTTGGTATCATGCTTGACAGTAAAATGCTTTTTACCGCCCACTACGACTGCATTACACAGAAAGCCAGAAAAATGTTAGGCTTCATATTTAGAATCGCCAAGGTTTTCAAGAAATTACAATCTTTAAAGATTTTATTCTTTGCTTATGTTAGAAGCATTCTGGAGTATGCATCATCGATATGGTCACCAGCCTATGTCACCCATATATTCCAAATAGAGTCTGTGCAGCGCACCTTTATAAGGCGACTCAACTATCGCAGCTGCAGAAGTGGCACTTACCTAGACAGTCTTGCGCATTTCGAAATGCACACTCTTGAAGAGAGACGCACAGTAGCCGATATGAGACTTTTATATGACGTAGTGGCTTCTAGAGTTGACTGCCCTGAACTTACGTCCCAAGTAGGTCTTTGCGCGTGTACTACCCGTACGAGACACATGCGATCGCTGCGCGTCGGATTTGCACATACCAACTTCGGCCAAAATTCAGTCCTACACAGAATCGTCAGCACCTACGAGAAAAAATTTAAAGACGCCGATATTTTAAAAGCTTTTATTTAACTTGCAGTGTATGTAAGTAAAAATGTTTGTTCGGGGCAAATCTTGCAACTCCATTTTGAAGCAGATATCCTCAACCGATTGAGCTGAAATTTTGTAAACACGTTTAATTTAGATGACAATGCATGTTAGATAGATTGTGTGTGGTTATTCTAAAACCAAAATGGCGGAATATCCAAGATGGCCGATAAGTAATTTTTGACGCAATCCTACAATATGGGTGTCAAATGAAAGGGTTTGCTGAGTACAATTCAGACAATAATATGGCAGACATCTAAAGATGGCCACCTATGATAATTTACAATATGAGTGTCAAATGAAAGGGCTTGCTGAGAATTACCTATTCGAATTACAAGTTGACGTCATTCTTATTTAACTATGGTGGACTTCTTAAGATGGCAGAATAACATTTTTATGCTTTTTTACAATATGGATGTCAAATGAAAGGAATTTTTCAGAATAACTCGAAAAATAAAGTGACGTTTACGTCACTCAAAACAAAACCAGATATGACGGACTAAAGGTTAGATGACGTATTAAGTTTGCTATGTTTTCTTACTAAATGGGTGAAAAACATAGACAAATGAAAGATAAATAATAGTGTGAGGTAAATGACGTCGCTTTGCACAGATTTGTTGGGGTTTTTAGTCTTCTGTTCATGGCACTGTCAATGAGGAAGCTACATAAAGTTTAGCGATTGCCCCGCTTGGGTACAAGAAGCTTATCGTAGAGGACGAAACTCATGCCGAGTTGTCGTAAGACACTCATGAGACCGATGCCTCGCAGATTCACACCAGTAGTCCGTATGGACGCAGTTTCAAAGTCAATGAAGAATGTTGTAATTTTTTTTTTCAGAGATTACTAAAAAGCAAAAAATAAATTATAAGTAAAAAACATTTTAAAACAAGCTTTTATTTGGGTGCGCTAAAAAGTATAAAATAATCTATTTACTAAAACTTTAACTTGTAACTTTTAATAGCATTAAATCTACGTCTTCACAATTTATACGATATAAAAGCTTGTCGCGAGATTTGACCTGTGTCTAAATCAATAAATAAATTAGAAAACCAGTGTAAATGATCTTGAATAAACTTTTAAACTAAGTCACGCCACACGAGTACCTACTCAAATCTCGCGACAAGCTTTTATATCGTATAAATTGTGAAGACGTAGATTTAATGCTATTAAAAGTTACAAGTTAAAGTTTTAGTAAATAGATTATTTTATACTTTTTAGCGCACCCAAATAAAAGCTTGTTTTAAAATGTTTTTTACTTATAATTTTTCTTTTGCACTCGCAAGCAATTCATAGATTTCACACTGAAACGCTTACCTTAGTTACGACTTCAAAACCCCTGATTTATGAATGAAGCACATCATATTACACACACACTTCCACACACACATACACTCAAACACACACACAAACACCGTAAACTCGTATATGGGTTCCTTTATATTTTCCTTGTTTTTGTATTCGGAAGTTTTCTTTTAGTTTTGTAAGAAATTTGGCTTTATTATTAGTTATAAATCTACCCTTTTGTAAAATTTAATATGACGAAATTCGTAATTGGCTATGTATATTTTTAAGTTGTATTGTAATATCAGTTTATGTGCTGTGAATTTTGCTAATATCAAATAAATAAAAAATAAAAATAAGTAAAATTAGTTATTACTTATCTGGTGTGCGACCGACGGATTGTTATGTAATAATTTAATTATGTTTAATTCTCGTGTAAGTGACTCAATGTCTTTTATGAGAATGAATAAATAATCTTTAAACCTAAACCTAACAACAAAACATATTCATGTAGGAGACTTAGAACTCATCCTACTGCCCTTTGTAAGAATACCTATAGGGTGGACCAAACATGTGATGACAAAACACAAATTCCTAATACATTCTTATGGGGTATCCGAATCATCCCCATGTATATTTAGAGATATTTTGTAGTTTCACACTTTTTGTAGTATATCTGGACAAATATTCCCTATAGGTACTCTATTAAGTGTGTCCACATGCATGCATTGCCTTGGGTGAGGCACATAATTTTTTTTTTGCCTCGTGAGGCAAAGAGGCAGAGAGGCTGCTTGCTTGGTGTGGACACACCTATTGATGTTTGTCCCTTTCACTTATGTGGAGAAATGCAGCTTTAGTTGTCATTTGTCCCTTTCACTCTCATGCAAAAATGCATATAAGATGGTGCTATACTAGTTTGTTACTGTGAATCTTTTTGGAAAGCTTGACTTGAAGATGAAATAAAGCACTGGTGATGAAAGAAAAGTTACCTGGCTGGCTCCTATCCAGTGGTTTTATTTTTTATCCTACATTGAATGCAGTTGTTTAATTTTGAATTTGAATCACCAAAATATAATATGGCCATAAAGGTCCTTCAGCTTTTAACAGAGAAAAAGGAAAATACTTGCAATTAAATTTGTATGTTGATACAATGCGATGTTGTTGTAGAGTTGGGTCTGCATTCGGAACTGGACATCAAGTTTGAACCTGAACAAGAGCTGCAGGAAGAGCCGCCGGAGGAGCCGCCGGACGCCGGCGAGGAGAGTGCGCGTGCTGCTGCTGGTATGTACCTACTACTACGACAGCCGCAAAGGTTCACTGCTGGGCATGGACCTCCGAGAGTATTCACCTTACTCACCACGCTTGGCAGGCAGATGGGCGAGCGCAGTGCAAGATATTATCTAGAGTTCTAGACACGCGGCAGCGTGTCCAGCCAAGTTCAAGCTAAGAACGGGCGAACAGCACCGTGTGTTATATTACACGAAGCATTTGGGGCCACTTTTCACTCCTTCATAATTCAGAATCTACTAAATATAAGCACACCAAATCTAATCTTTTTATTGAGACTTCTCATATGAACAAGTTCCCAATATTTCATGAACATAGATCAAATGGTTTCCCCAGGAAAAGGCCATTTTCCGGGCAAGTGTTATAAACCTTCTCCTTAAATCACTTTATCTATTACAAATAACCGCATCAAAATCCATTGCGTGGTTTAGGAAGAGTTAGCAAACTCCACGACAGACAGAGAAACGCAAAAAGCGACTCCATTTTATCAATCAATCAATCAATATTTATTTGCTTTAAACACATGTACAGGGTTTTAAGATCTTAAAATTAATATTAGTTTCAATGTGTCTTACTAACTAAGTCAGTATGCAAATATTACATCAAGTTATTAAGAAGTAAAGTAATTATAAAAATCAATTTCATTCATTAGGTTATTAATAATTAAAATTGTCATATATTGACATCATTAAATTAAATTGATTACATTTATGTCCTACTCATTCTAATTTAACTAAAACTTATCTTTAAAATAGTCATTTAATTTGTAATAAGACTTTTCCACTAAAAGCGTAAATAATCTTTTGCGAAATAATGCCAGCGGAAGCACCTTTATTGATGTCGGTAGGTGGTTATAAATTTTTGGCGCAAGACATACAACACTTTTTTGCATCATTGCAGTATTCGATGTCAACAAACATAGTCCGTCTCGACGTCGCGTGTTTCTGCTGTGAACATCAGTATCTTTTTTAAATAGAGATAAGTTATTTTTTACATATAAAGACACTTCGTAGATGTAGAGTGAAGACAACGTAAGTATTTTAAGTCTCTTGAAGTGAGGACGGCAGCTGTCTATGGGTTTAAGTCCACATATAGCTCTAATGCATCTCTTTTTTATACTACGTATTGATACTATGTATTGATTTATCATTTTGTCAACAAAGCAAAATGGTCCAGAGCATTAATGTAATTATAATAACACCTGTTGAATCGGTCTTATTAAGATGGTCCGACTGCAATAGATAAATCTGTCGTTTCGTTGGTTCCAGAAGCCGCCATCTGCAATGATGGGTCCAGTGAAGTCAAAACAGAACCATGGGAACAAATCACACAAGAAGATGAACAGGATAATGCTGAAACAAACAAGAACGCGTGTGAAGCTGATGTCGGAGAGGAAGGTGACCAACAAGACGCAGCTATCGACGAACAAGCGGTGAGTAGTGCATACCGTATGTAAACTTGCTAAAGTAGTTTGCAAAAATATTAAGACGATCCAAACAGGCAACAGACAGCCTGTGAAGCTGAATTTTTTTAAGAATTTTTATTAATTTGACAGCTTCAAACCAAGAAGCCGTACTAATAAGTTTATTTACCCTTTTTTTTTACAAACAGTTGGTGGGTGTTCCTACAATTTTGATAGTTTGTCTATGTTATATTGGTTTATCTTGTGGTTAATAAAATAACATTTTCAATATGGTAAATATTAAACCCTCGACTTGCTAATATTTAAGTTCGCATTTTGTATAAGATGTCGGAGAGATGGGAACTTGAACTTGAAGCTCGAACCGACTTCTTTTATTATTTCGACCTCCCACATATCCTCACTCGTGCGCGTCCCACATGTTTAATACATACTACATTAGGAAGAAGTTTTGCTAGTTATTAAGTTTGCTTACAATTGTTTTTTACAGAAACCTACATCCGGCGAATTAAGACTGAACAAGAATGTAACTGCTCACACACACGTGAAAGTTGACCACACAGCAACAGGCCACAGACAGAAAGATACACTCACTGGTAGAAAGCGGTTTGCTTGTGAGATTTGTGATAAAAAATTTAATACCAAAAGTCATTTATCACGTCATATTATAACACACACCGGTGATAAGCCCTATGTTTGTGATATATGCGATAAGAAGTTTTCTAGCAATTATTCGTTAAAGATTCATGTTAGAAGACACACTGGCGATAAACCTTACGTCTGCCAGATTTGTGATGCTAAGTTTCCTGCGAGTTCCCAGTTGCAAGTTCATGCCATTCAACACACTGGTGATAAACCTTATGTCTGTAAGATGTGTGACAAGAAGTTTGCTACGAGTTCTAGGTTAACAGTTCATGTCAGACAACACTCTGATGAAAAGCCATATGCTTGCAACATTTGTGACAAAGAATTTAAACACAATAGCTCTTTAGTAAAGCACACTAAAAAACATACTGGTGATAAACCTTATGCCTGTAAAATGTGTGACAAGAAGTTTTCTCGAAATAATGTGTTGAAAGCTCATATTAGAACACACACCGGCGAAAAGCCCTTTGCTTGTAAAATATGTGACAAAAAATTTAATGATAATAGTTATTTATCTATACATGTTCGAACACACACTGGTGAAAAGCGATTTGCTTGTAAGATTTGTGATAAAAAATTTAATATGAAACATCATTTATCACAGCATTTGAGAACACACACAGGCGATAAACCTTATGTCTGTCAGGTTTGTGATAAGAATTTTGCTCGAAACGACCATTTAATTTTACATAGCAGAACTCACACTGGTGATAAACCATATGCTTGTAGGATATGTGATAAAAAGTTTGCTTTTAACGGTTATTTAACTACGCATATCAGAACACACAATGGTGAGAAACCATATGCTTGTAAAACATGTGATAAGAAGTTTGCTGCCAGTAGTCAATTGAAAAACCATATCAATACACACACTGGTAAAAAAACTTTATCTTGTGAGATTTGCGATAAAAAGTTTTCTAGAAGTTGGCATTTAAAAAAGCATATCAATACACACAAGAGTCAATCCGTGACTAGAGATATTTTACGATCATTTTTTACCTCAGTTTCTTAAAAAACTTATCCACCGGGCGGCAATCTACCCTCCTGGTCAACCCGTAAGTCGGTTGTGTGCGTTTCGTCAGCAAGCCAAATCGACCTAGGCCTATGTTTGTTTATGTTCTAATTATACATATTGTATCAGCATATCAGCATTTAGTGCAAAATTAGTACATTCTAGCTAGTTACTAAATATCAAAATTAGCGCAATAAACCGAGTCTTTAAGACGTTTCTGTGATATGCAATAAATAAATTGAAATTGAAATTGACCCAACGAGCTAAAAAGTTATGGGCTAGTTGGAGAAATTCTCGTCAGAAATCAAATCCTAGATCTCACAATCCGCACATAATACGGGTAAGTATTATGTTATGGTAGTAGATTTTATGCACTGCAGCATCAACATGCACAATAGAATTTATGACTTTATCAATTTACCTATCAGTAAATTATATTATAGTACTGGGTGGAGAATGAACTATATTTTTTCAACTATATGTAGAAACTAGCTGTTGACTGCGGCTTTTCTCGCGAAAAGTCGGTAAATTTACCCCTTTAGGGTTTAGGGGTTCCAAATTAAGAAAACGCTGAGAAACGTACTTAATTATCTTATTCGTTTATCCAACCACTAATTTTAAAGTTAGTTATATCTAAAAACGAAAATTTTGATACAATCTTTGATCCCTCTTTGTACCCCTTTTGAACCTTTTTATAAAATGCTGAAACACGTAATAATTTTAGTTTTTCTATCTTATCACAAGAAACAAATCGGCTCAAAGACCAAGAACTTCCATACAAACGTTTCATCCCCTATTACCCCTTTAGAGGCTACAACAAAACTCCTTTAACATGTATTCAACTATTCAATGATTTTAGCTTTATCGCCTAATCACAATTTTTGAAACAGATTGCATCAAAGATCAAGAACTTTCACTTTCATACAAACTTTTAACCCTTTAATCGGGTGCCCCTTCGAACGCATAACATTTTTACTCCTATTTGCATTACGCATAACACTTTCGGCATAGTTGTCATTTCGCATAATTCTAAATTGGCATAATTTTTTAAATGCATAATGGATATATTGGCATAACAATAAATATCCATAATTTTATTTACCATAACGATTATAGTCATAAACTTAAAACCTCATAAGAATCATGGAATGGATAATTAGTAAAAACTTATTCAGAAAATACACTTGGGCACGAATGGCACAATGTAGGTAGGTACTTTGCCATATTTCTCAGTGGAGTATTGACAAAAAATAAATTTGGGTATAATAAACATGCAAATAATAACGCATTTTTTTCAAACTTTAGTTTTTTACTTTAGTGTTTAGTAGCCGTCTCATGCCATTTTAGAAAAGCATCACCCCAATACTAGCCGTGGGTGTCGCAAATTTAAGAAGGATGGGCAGCGGTTTTCCCTGTAAATGCAACATCTTGCACTACACTCGTCAATCCTCTTGCCAATCGTGTCAAATACACAATCAAATACTTACCTTTACCTACCATATGAAGATTGCTATTTTTGTTACAATTAAGGTGAAACCGTGTTGCGCGGCACGTCGCGGCAATTGCAGCGTAGTTTAACCATTTTTTACAGATTTTATCAGATAAAAAATTGTGTCATATTGCGATTGTACTCTTATTCCTACTGCCTTTTATGCGTTTACTTCGTTATGCGTATCGATCGTATGCCAAAGAAATGTATGGCAAAAAAGCTATGCTTGATTAAGATTATGCGAAAAGATGAGTATGCCAAAAACAGGTATGCAAAAGTACGTTAGGACAAATAATGTTATGCATTCGAATATGGACCCCCTTTAATCAATATTAGAAAATGCTGAAATACGTATTATTATTTAGCCTAAGGTTGTAGGTTTTCTATCTTAACACAAATTTTGAAACAAATCGCCTGAAATACCATCAAGTTTCATACAAAATTAAATGTTTAACCCCTTTTTTACCCCATTAGGGTTTGAAATTCTAAAAATCCCTTTGTTAGTGGATGGTTACGTAGTAAAATAAACCTACCGTCCAAATTTCATGTTGCTCGCTGACTCGCTGTAGTAATCAAACAGGCCCTGCGTTGATGAATCAGTCAGTCAGTCAGGAATTTGTTTTTATAGGTATAGACCAACGTATAGACGAAAAAACGACCTACTCAAAAATAGTACATAAACAATCAAAATGTACAATGTAAATGAGTTGCATAATATTTTTGAATGCGACAAAAACAGTTTCTATCTAGTATAGCGCAGATATATTCCTTCTTTGAGAAACATTGTTAAGAAAGTT
Source organism: Phthorimaea operculella (assembly GCA_024500475.1). Lineage (NCBI taxonomy): Eukaryota > Metazoa > Arthropoda > Insecta > Lepidoptera > Gelechiidae > Phthorimaea > Phthorimaea operculella. The sequence goes on from JANFCV010000562.1 coordinate 48,274, forward strand.
TCTGGTTATCATGAGTTACATAGAGTTCAAAAGATCATGGTTCTTTTTTGTGCACGCTATATTATGTAAATTTCTTCTTCTTTTATTATCATCATGATTATAGTAATTTAATTATGCAATTTATGAATGTACAGAATAAAACAATGATTTCAAATTATGTATTTATATTTAAACCTCCGTTGTATTCTGCAACACTTCGGGTGTCAAAATTATTATAAAGCTCAAGATAAATCTAATCCAGTATAATGTACGTCAGGTAGGCTATGCGTCTCGGGCTGTAGTTGCGTTTGTGTCCTTCCTGGCGTGCTGGTCGACCTAAATAAAACATAAATAAATAAATCGTTTATTTACTTAAAAATTCCATTTAACAAAAATTACAATTCGCCAAAGTGTATAACAGTTTGTTGGCAGAGAATAGCTCCCCTTATCAAAAACTGTATTAAACAATCATTGCTTCTATATGATATTAAGTGAAGTAAGCAGATATAAATAGTTAAGTTAATTGAAAGAGGACATTCAAGAAAGTTTTAATGTAAAATTAAATTAGGTACTATTAAGGTATATTATTGATAATCAATTATTCTATTTTTAATTTGGTCAAGTTACCTGTGCGACGGTGTCGAACATGGGCAGGTTCCTGGTCTCCGGCAGCAGCGAGAGCAGCAGCCCCGCCACCACGCCCGCCAACGTGAACAGGATGTACGGCAGAGACGCCATCTGAGATGTCTGCAATCAGATTGTACCTTCAATCAGAACCTATTTGTACTATACATAGATAATATCTATGAAGTCATTATTGTCATAGGGTTTTTCTTTGGGTTTTTCCATGGTATAATAAGATACTCCGCCTGGTATTTCTTTCCGAGACTCGTGAACCACGTGACCAACACATGACTACGTCATCATGCTTGTGGGTTACCAGAATTACCCACTCTTATGATGTTTTTTGTAAATCATATAAGATACTGTTAACTAATAAATAAAATTTAAGTGTTGCTGTAAAGTTAAAGTTAATACACACGTAAATCTAAATTATAAAATTATTAAGAAATATTTTAACCCATTGTTCTGAGATTGAATTTACCCCATAACGTATTTTATTGAAATAAAGTGGCAATACTAAGTGACGTTGACTTGTGTTTCTCTGGGAAGGAAAGACCATGTTTTATTAGACTATGGGTTTTTCATAACCACAGAAATCAACGAAACTTGGCAATATCCAGCTCGCTGACCCGCACCACCACAAGTTCGAAAAGGTAAACAATACTTAGAAAGAAGGTACTAAAACCTATCCTAGGTATATTGCATCGAATGTATAAATATAATCTATAAATTTTATAGGAAACTAGCTGGTACCCGCGAACTTCGTATCGTTTCAGTCCTTAAACCTTTTCAAAATTCTGATTTCCTCAGCAGCATCCTAAAAATCGTCACGCTAATATTGTTGGATATAAATTTTTCAAACCATAGTTACATTGCAACAGATGTCAGCAGAAGCGTTCCAATGCTGAACAACTTTTGCTTTGGATTCATATATTTATCTCCTATATTTCAGCTGGGCTCCTGGTGGAACACCTGGTGGTCTACATCAGGTACTCTAAACCTTCGTTGTCTATTTGCCAGCAGAAGTGTCCCATCAACCTGAACAACTTTTGTTTTGGAGTTATATCTGTATCTCTTATAGTTTAGCTGGGCTCCTGTTGGTGCACTTGATGGTCTACATGAGGTACTCCACCAAACCTTCGATATCTTTTCACCAGCAAAAGCGTCCCATCAAGCTGAACAACTTTTGCTCTTGAGTCATATTGTATTTCCTATAGTTCATCTGGGCTCCTTATGGTGCACCTGATGCTCTACATCAGGTACTGCAAACCTTCGTTGTCTATTCGCCAGCAGAAGCGTCCCATCAACCTGAACAACTTTGGCTTTTATTGCAATATCACAGATACACTTGAGATACATCTTAAGAGTAATCGTGTGACACCCCGGGGGGGCACAGCAATATAAAAGCTATACTTAATTACAATAATTAAAAATTGCTTACTTTATTAGTACAATTTTTGTAGGTACTATGTATTAAATTTTTAAAACAATTAACAAATAAAATTTATATCAAGTAGGTACCAATACCTACTCCTAACATATCCAGACGCACGGCCGGCTACCATCCGTTCTTAGTTGATATACCCACATTACGCACTAAGCGCTTCAAATCATCTTTCATTATGCGCACGGCTAAAGAATGGAATTCCCTGCCTGCGTCTGTATTTCCGAGTGCATATAACCTGAATCTCTTTAAGTCTAGAGTGAATAGGCATCTTCTGGGCAAGCTCGCTCCACCGTAGATCCCATCTCTGCTCTAGGGTAAGATTGGGGTCAAGAGTAAGCCCATCTTAGATAAAAAAAAAATACATTTATATTTCTTATATTCCTTTTCCTATAGTATATAACAATCTTTTTTAGAATATTGAAAACGAAAGAACGTCTGTAAACGCAGTAGACAAGCGCCTGACAAAACCTGCTGAGCAATATCATTATTTTCCAACGAAATTTTTCCGCGGTAAAAAGTAGCCTATGTCCGTTCTCAGGTTATTATCTATGTTTATGCCAATTTTCATCAACATCTGTTCAGTGGTTTAGGCGTGAAAGCGTAGCAGACAGACAGACAGAGTTACTTTCGAATTTATATTATTAAGTATGGAAGTATGGATTAGTATGGAAGTATGGATAGTATGGAAGTATGGATCATTGAAAGATATTAAAGAACTAGCTTTGATGTACAGGTTGAGTGAGCGGTAAATTATAGTCCGGGCTCTTGGTATTGTTTAAATACAAAATATGCCAACCTTATTCTTACTTTATACAGTAGAAGTATGTAATCCTTGGTGTAATCATATGACTTATTATCCATGCAAATAAGTAATTTATCGCAGAGTAATAATTGGGCAATTAATCACAATAACCATTATTTGTGCCCTGTAAAAGCTACATCGTTCTGAAGCCGCACTTCGCTGCTGTAGGTACGCTGATTACGACAAACCATTAACAAAGAACCGACTCAATTGGCGACCGTGACGTCGTACTAGTGATCCAATCAATGAGCTATTAGTTAAAGAGAGGGATGCATAATAATGTAGCCATAACAATGCGCAATACTCCGAAGCGAATCTATTGCGATGAGTTGAGTGAATGCTGTGCTGTGTCTGCACATAAAATTGCCATGTAGGTATGTTTTGTTTAATTTTAACGTTTAATGTGTTTGCAAATTTTAATTATTTTGACGACCTACTAATTTGTATTTATATGACGCCACTTTAATCGCTAGAAAGAATTTACTAAACTTCATAGCAATAAAAAGTATTTTGTACATAGAAAACCTTTCGGTATCTGCTGTAGGTACCTTATGCCGATGCAGTCGTAGGTGAAAGTCCTGCCTAAGGCAGAAATTTGTGAAATAAAATTTAGATGTTTTCCAAAAATTGCATATTTACCAAGGGAAATGTTTTAAAAATTGGTTTTCATTCAATTGCCGTTTTTTTTTTAGTTTTACGTGGAAGTTCAAGATATTAAGTTTGTTTTTTCACCATACCTAAACTGAACCAAGGAGATGTAGATAATTTTATTTGTTACCGATAAATAGGTAATAGTTCTGTTACTGACTGAAACCACAAAATGAATCATTGTTTGAAATGGCATACGCACCAGTAGAACTGTCATCGGAGAGAGCATACTGCCGACCCTGGCGGCGGTGTTGCCGACGCCGATGAGGCTGCCGCGCACGCTCGTGGGGAACAGCTCCATGCTGTACGTGAAGATGCCCGTGAACGTCACCACCACCGAGAACTTGCCGCACAGGAACAAACCTATCTTCACATATGAATATGCTGCAACGACAATCCATCGTTCATTATTTGCATTCAAAAGTTGCTTAGCTATTTGGGCTAATGAAAAGGAACAGAAAGTTAGAAAATAAAACTTACTTTCAGGCGTGAAGGCCTGTGCAATGATAAATAATGCAGTTGCGAAGTATCCGTACTGCAATGTCATCTTTCTTCCATATCTCTCGAATGTGAAATATGCTAATAAGTCTGCAGGGAATGAAGTAAGGGAAGCCAGGGCAAAGACCAGGTATTTGTTTCCTGGCATGTATACTGAATGCACCAACAATCCGCAAAATATAAATGCTGAGCTAAAGAAACACACCGACGCAATGCACAAACGCAGCATTATATTCTTTGATCGCAATATTTCCATTGCACTCTCCTTATTACTTTGTTCTTCAACATGAAAAATACATCTTAAATCTTTATCGGTAAGTTCTTCAATTTCTGCTTGCGTTATATCTAATTTATTCGTCTTTGCAATGACTTTCAAAGTTTTCTTAGCTTCTTCCATTTTACCGCGCAACATCTGCCATCTTGTACTTTCTTTAAGTATGAAACCATACATTACAAAAACGATGCATGGTGCATTGGCCATTAATATTAAATATTTCCAGTACTGTAGTCCCATGGCCGAAAAAGCAAAAGCTACTTCTCCAACATACGTGGCGTACGAGAATATGACTCCCGCAAGAACGCTCTTCTTGTCACCACCCACTTCCACAACTGCAACAATTAATTATAGTTAAATTGAAAATCATGTCTAAATAGTCGTCTAATTTAAAATAGTGTGATACAGTTACTTAAAAGTGTTCTTAGTGTTATAATAAGTTATAATAATTATTTTCTTACGCAAAACTACAGCAACTGTGTACATTCCAGAAGACAGAAAAGATTCAATGAACTCCACCACCAGATAGGCGTAATGGTTCGTCAGGAATATTTTGACTACGCCGATAGCGCCTCCAATAGCGCATAGTATCACTGTAGGCTTCCTGCCGATTCTGAAAGTAATTTAAGGTAATTAAATATTAGAAGAGTTATATGTCGTTTCTTCTTCTTCTAGTGAGACACCAAGTCGTCCAACGACTCGATGAACCCTGGTGTCAGTGGATTATGTCCCAGCCGCAGTAGTAAGAAAAACATTACAGCCGAAAAATAAACAAAAGTTTGGAGATAATATAATAATTATAAATAAATCAAGAGGTATAAATTATATTACTTGTCAGCCACCCATCCTGCCATGAACATGGACGCGATCATGCCGGCGTTGTGTGAGCTGCCCACCAGCGACGCTAGCCACGACTGACATCCCAAATTCAGCTAGAAATATATTTTCATTACTTTTTGTGTAATTAGAAGAAAACTATGGATAGTTAAAAACGAGACTCTCCTTTTGAAACGTTAGGTTTGTTTCAATCATTGAATCGCAAGATTCTAAGTAGGTGATGTAATCTTTTTTATTTTAAGTAGGTGAGTGTTATATATTTTATTTTGATGTAAACTGAACACGTTTTTGATCCTCGTTTAATGTCTTATAATTTATCCATATTATCGTGATTTCTACTCAGTGCCCCACACAATAACCAAACAAGCAATTAAATGCCGAATAAAATCTGATTTGATCACACAATATTACTAAAATGGATACAAAAACAAACAATTACCTACTAATCTGGAAGGGCAATTTTTGTTTTGAATCATTACTTTATTTATTACTATAATGACAACAGGAATTAAACACTTTTGTATTTACTCCTGCTAATTGCTTGAATTGAGTCCACAAGCTCATAATCTCAATTGTTACACACGTGACACAGTAGTACGTAAGCAATTTGAAGTTCAATAAAACTACTGCATACACAACAATGAATGATATCTGGAGCCTTTTATGGTTTTGCAAAGCAAAGCAAATAATAAGTCGTGTAGTTACCAACGCTACAATTTATAGAACACAATAAACCACCGTCATGGGAATTTGTGTACAATATTTGTTTAAGTTTAATTGTTTTATTATCTTTATTATTGTTAATTGACATATACCTAGGTTTATTTAGTATAATAAATACATGCAAAGCTCTACTTAATAGTCGACATGTTGCAAATAAATGAAAAGTAGAAAAAGTAAAATAAACGATGTAAAATGCCTCAACTTTGGTTTTTTTTCTCTACCAACAATGCTGATATCTTTTAATAACAAATGCATTATTTCATTTTTTATTTTATTTATTTATAAGTTTTACTTGCAACATCTTAAATCAAAATTAAATAGATATTCTTGTATGTTGTGTGTTCGTAAATAGTTAAATTCAACGCCACTTATACGCTAATACGCAGGCAATAAAATTAAATAATTTAATTAAACTTGACTTGATAATGGCAAATTTTTAAATGAGTTAAAAAAGTGCACTCACCCCCGAGACGATTGAATTTTCATTCTCATACACCCAGTCCGTGCATTCCTCCCAGTCCATGAGGAATGATGATGGTGAGCACGTGGAGTTTAGGAGGTGGTAGGTCATGTTCAACTTTGGTTTCATGCACTTGATGTCCGCGCCGGAAGCAACAGGCCACCAGGCGGGTGTGTCCATTGATGTAACACTAAGTTCTTCACATTCCGGAATACGGCATCTAAGTAAATATTTTGAGTTATTATAAAGTTAAGATTAGTATAGGTAAATGCGTCTAAACCAAAATTGTTTTTAAAATTTAAATTGTGATAAAGGAAATCTGCGGTAGATTATTCTCATAACATAAGCGTAGCCCCATATCCAATTTTGTAAGCATTTTCAGGCCGTGAAACTAAATTACTTTTTGCTAAGAACTTTTTCGACTTTCGTAAAATAATGTCACTTACGTGAAGCTCTTAATACTTTATTATTTTTTAATACAACGTTTGTTAAATCTAAAATGTTTAAACCTTAATCTGTGAAGGTAATACGTACCTATAAACTTTCCAACCATTTATTTGCGTTTTGCATTTTAGGAATCTAAATTATCGTGAAAATGACAAAAGAATAATTGTATTCACCACACAGCCTTCAAAAATTAAATAAACGCGAACTATACCCATTATTACCCATATGAACAGAGTAAACATTCATCGCAATCAAACTGTTTTTCAAAGTTTTAGTCCTCTCCTCAAAAGTTTATTAAATTAAAATAGAATTATATCTATACATATAATTATAATAAATATGTTCAGTCAGCACAATCTTACCTGTAATTGGTGTCTTCAGCTACAAATACATAGTTTACTACACTCATTGATACAACGTAAAGTGGTATACATATCCAAAAGTATTGTATAATCTGATACTTCCCAAAACGATCAAATTTCTCAAATATATCTATTTTGTTCTTTTCTGTAGTCATATTAACGAACGTAATATTTTTAATTTTTATTAGAAGAAAGGGTTTTATTTACGGCAAACAGTTTTACTGTAAACCAACACGCGGATACTAAATATTGCAAAACGAAGAGCAAGATTTTGCGTGACAAGCACAAGTTCGAATGTGTAGCGTATCCATTCAGTCTATAATTTCAGCTGCTCTCAAGAACAATGTGCAGGGCTGATTGGGATGTTGTTATGGGCTGACGACGCTTATATATTAATAGCGCGTTTATTTAAACTTAACTACTGCTCTGCTGCGATACCTACTCGTATCATATCTTTTTTAATTCCACAGAAGAAATTTCAATGAGCTCGTTGACGAAACGTCTAATAAATAAAAATCATTCTAACGGTATATAAATTTAATAGGTTATGTCTCGAGACCGGTATCTGATAAGGATTTCAGCATCACTGTCCTCTCTTGCTTTTTTTTTGTTATTTTAATATAGTTTCAAATCCGTGGCTTATATTGTTTTGAAACTCTTAAAACATTACATGAATGTTCAAGTATAAAAAGTTTTTTTATTGAAACCATGAGAAAAACTGCAGCAGTAAACGTATTTAGCCCGCAGGTAAGATTTTGCCTTTCCTGGAATCTATTTTTTTGTTGTTTTCCAAAGCGATCATTGATGTTACTCACACTATTATGTAAATAGAGAGTTGTTTTCTTATCATAAATTATTTTATTACTATTCATTATACATACCTACATTCATTTATATTCGACGAAAATTCAACTCGTACGGTCTTACACCTCGGCCGAACTTACCCCAACGTACTTACCTTTACTAAACGCACGGGCCCCGTTCGCACATGCGCGGTATTGTTCTCTGCATAGTCCATAGTAATTTAAATTGACAGGTTTTTAACGTTGCCTACAACGCCATCTATATCACGAATATAAAAATAAATATGTAGAAGCCATAATGCGGTGCGCACATTTTGCAAACGAGAATCAACTCCGCTCCTTGTCTAAGATGCGCTGTATTATCCTTTGTTAACTTTTTGTTTTTACATTTTCTATGGAACCCGCACTACTGTTATGTTGTCTTTGGACCAAAAATATTTGAACTAGAGGAAAATCGTCACTTTCGACCTAATTGCATTCGTTTCGCTAAGTAGGTAGTATATGATATATGACGATAATTGTGTAATTTAGGAATCACAAACTGTTTCTTAGATCAGTTTATAGTCCTAGCGGTAGTTCAAAACATGCTGCACCTGAGAGAAGAGTTCTGAAATTTGGCACACTTAATCTTTAGGTAAATGAATCGATTTGACCTGTAGTACACAATTTAAAAAAACTATGAGGAGTAATGACGTCACCTTTTTTGTATGGGAAAAAATTTTTTTGTTCCAAAACCTATCGTAAGTGGTATCAAATGAAAGGCCTTGCTGCCGGTTCTAAAATATATGACATTATTATATTTAAGTCACTTGTATAAAATTAAATAGGAAATAATTCTCGAAACATGCCACGTTTGGGCTTCTAGGTATGATACGGTTGAATCATTACTTATTAAATATACGTAATATAATGTGTAATATCCTCATCTCTAACCTTAAGAAAGGTACTACGGATTTTTGTCTTAAAGTAATATTTTTGAATTTTAAAGTTACAGAAATTTATGAAAACACACTTAGTTGAAATTTGGCATCGAAAGTTCAATTTGGACACCGAAAATGATAAAAATATAGCCAGTTGAGATTACAATCATATTATTATGTACATCACATCATATTCGTTTTGCAAAAGAATGTTATGTGCTTCGGAGGGCACGGTTAACCTCGGCCCCATAGCAGTCGCTCTGTGAATAATGTGACGGGTGACCCTAAGTGGATAAAAATAAGAGAGGGTACTCGTCATCAGTTACAAAGATTTTATTCAAATATCAAATAAAACAACCGGAAGGGTCGCGGTAGGTACGGCCTAAGTAGTCTGTTTTCGCTGGCGTAGAACGGTACTCCCTGGCGAAGAAGGTCGACAGGCGGCTGGTCTTCACTTCAGTGTAGAGGTCTCGCAGTCGCAACTAATAGTGAGCTGGTACTGCAGGAAGCGTCTTCACTTCGGAAAGTCCACCGTCATGGGTGTAGTGCGTAGCGGAGATATTCTTCTGGATGTTTCTTAACCCGTAGGGTAACAGTTCCGTGGGTAACAAACCCGAAGGTAATCCCCTGTGAATAAATGTTCACGCTGTAGAATGGTGCTAAAATTCCTCCGCTGATAGTGAACCCATGAAGTGCGTCTTCTTAATAAAGGGAAGTAGCCGAGAAAGCAGAAGTGTAAGCGTTCACTATCAGAACGGAGATTACAAGGTTGCAGTTTGAGTGACTTGCAAATATTAGTAGGTACTTGAGGAAAATGCTAGAATGAACAGTTTATCGATGCACAAGCATTAAATGGAAATAGCATTTCTACTTATCTATGCATTAATATAAAATGCACTAATATAAAATTACGGAATAACTCACTAATAAATAAGTAGCGGTTAGGAACATTTGAATAGCTAGCCTGTGCTCTGAGCGTTACGGTACTTGTTACGGTAAAATAAAATTACGGAATAACTCACTAATTAATAAGAAGCGGTTAGGAACATTTGAATAGCTAACCTGTGCTGAGCGTTACTGTACTTGTTTGTTACGACACAAAGTATATAGGTACCTACGCCGGGGGGCTTGATGCTTGGTAGCAGAGATAACATAACATATAACAAAGCTTACATAAGCCTACAGCAAAAATGCCCGGTGGAAGCCACAGGTATTTAATATGAACACTAAGTGGTGAATTCTAGAACTAGTACATGGAATATACTTGATCAACACTTACCCAATTGGGGTTTCCTGTTGCGCGTAATAACTATATAAAACTATGGCAATAACGTGCCGATGTCGAGGTACGTTACCGGCGTCTTTACGATAACGGTTTTATTTGTTTATGGGAGCGCGTCACGTCCTAGTGCGTGAGGCGAGATTTTCGGAATGGCCAGTAGCGGTCAACCGTAGCTCCGACACAAAGGCACGGAGACAGCCGAAACATGTCGATAGTTTCCGAATGTGGACCCGGCGGTTGTTAAGGGCCGTCTTGACCAATCAGCTTGCTTAAAATATCACGCCATGTTTTAGACAAAGGCTGGAATGTGGTACCTGGCATCTACTGACGCCGATCGGTTAACAAAGAACTCGACGGCCTGAGTATTATAGCCGCATCTCGACTTGGAATTTGTAAACAGTGACGATTTCAGATTTGATAATATCCTACTATGAAATTATTTTGTTACTAAGGTATTAGGTTTGTAATTAGGTTTAATTAGAACACTTTAGGTGTTTAAGTTAAATTAGTAAGAATATGTAACTGCAACGTTACATTACCCCGCGCGCCAAAAAGGATTTTATTGCATCTTTCCGCAATAAAATCCGTACTATACAGTTGCTTATTCGTGTTAGCACTTTCATATCTAACTTTCATACTCACAAACAAAACAAACAATAGGAACCACAATATGGGTTTCTAACGCATCCATTCATTAGGTTAGGTTACTAATATATTAACTGATTAGAACCCGCACGAATATGTTTAGTACTTCCGGATAGATAACCTGCGCGATAGGTAAGTAAGGACAGTTAGTTAGTTGCCTAATGATACCGTGCCAACGCCAACCGACCCTTCTGAATTGTCCTATAGTCGCCTCTTACGACACCCACAGGAAGAGTTGGGGTGGTGCTATTCTTAACCGACACCACACGGGAAATGAAAATCAAAATTATTTATACAAACTAACTGATTTAAGATCTTTAATATGCCAAGTTCCAATGTTTTTTCTTGACATATCTTCAAGCACATAGACCAGAGGGGACTTCTTTGCAATAACTCGGCACTTAATGAATTTGGGTGCGAGTTTTTTGCAAAAATACTTGTCTTTGTTACTTAAAACGTAAGTACGTTTCATCACAAGATCACCTACTCTAAATTCCAACGGCTTCCTGCGAGTGTTGTAATGAGATGCGTTTTTTATGTGAGCGTGCCAGAGTTTTGATTGAACATTGGTGAACAGTTCCGACAGGCAACCCAAGTTTTCTGCATAGATGTCCCGTGGGAGAAATAGTATTTCATCACCTAGGTCATTATCAACGTAATGTGAACCGCAGGTTACAATTTCTCTGCCATAAACCAAGAAGGAAGGCGTGAAACCAGTCGCCTCACTGACGGAATTGTTCATGGCAAATTGAATTTTTGGCAGGAAAATGTCCCAAGACCTGTGATCATCATCAACATATGTTGACACGCATGTTATAATTGTGCGATTATAACGCTCAACGGTGTTAATTTGTGGGGTATATTTAGGTGTGAAGAAAATATTTGGGATTTTATACCTTTCAAAGAGTGACTCCGTGTGTTTGCTTATGAACTGGCTTCCATTGTCCAAATAAACCGTTTGGGGAATTTCGTGAACTAGAAATACCGAGTCCTCCAGGAATTTGCAGACGGAAACTGCTGTTGCAGCACGTAAGGGAGTAATAAGACAAAACTTCGAAAAGCAACAAGTGACAACCAGAATGTAGCTGTTTTGCTTCCGAGTGACGGGTAGTGGGCCCATGAGGTCAATGGAGATAACCTGAAAGGGGCGACTGCACTGTTTTGGACGACCCATTTCACCTAAAGTCTGATGATTTTGTGCCTTATAAGAGAGACACTTTGAGCATGTACTGACGAATTTTACGACGTCTTTGTGCATACCCGGCCAGAAATAACGCAAAGCAAGGCGATTATATGTCTTAAAGATACCAAGATGACCCGCCGTGGGCTCTGCGTGGTTCTCATTAATTACCTGCTCACGCAACTCGCAAGGAACAACCTCCTTCCAAGAGAACTCCGAAAGTAAGCCCGATTCGTGCTTGTTCTTCGTGAGTCTGTACAGGGCATTGTTCTTTATTAGATAATTTGAATAATTTTGTGGTTTTGTTAAACAGGAATTGTATATTTTTATACCATGGGTCGTTGGTTTTAGTGAAGTAGTCAGAAGTGCTTATGGCATTCACAGAAACAGCCCTCGATAAGGCATCAGGAATGACGTTATCAACGCCTCTGCGGTGTTTGAGCTCAAAGTTGAACGCGGACAATCTAACGCCCCAGCGAGCTAGCCTCCCAGTAGGATTATTTAGAGACAGGAACCACTTTAAAGCGCTATGATCTGTATAGACCGTGAATGGCTGTCCGTTCTCCAAATAACACCGCCAGTGCTCTAAAGCGATGACAACGGCCAAGGTTTCTCGTTCTGTGATGCTGTAGTTCCTCTCTGCCGCTGATAAGGATTTGCTCATGTAATTGGGTGCCTTACCGTCTATGACCTGGGTGAGCATAGCGCCTACACCGTAATTACTGGCATCGGTATGCACCTCAAATGGCTTGCTATAGTCAGGACAGCAGAGAACGGGAGCTGAGACAAGGCATTCCTTCAGCTTCTTGAAGGCAGCGTCAGCTTCTGGTGTCCAAACGAAAGCTGGACCACCTTTTTTATTCGAAGTCAGCTTGTTAAGTGGGCCTGAGATTGTGCTGAAATTGGGGACGAAGCGTCGATACCAAGTTGCGGTCCCGAGAAAACGCTTAATGTCCTTTCGACAAGTAGGTGTCGGATAGTTAACAATAGCTTGCACTTTCTCTGGATCGGTACGAAGCCCACTACTGTCAACAACATAACCCAAATATTTCAGTTGACTTCGAAGAATTGACTCTTTCTTTATTAATTGTTAAGTTTGCCTGTTTCAGTTTCTCCAGGACACGAAGTAAAAGAGACGTGGGTATTGAAATCATTTGAGACGATAATTATGTCGTCTAAATAAGCAAATACTTTAAGATCGAATTCTAAAAAGTAGGTCCACGAGACGCTGCTGCGTAGCAGGGGCATTGGTCAACCGAACGCGGTTCGTTTAAAGCAAAATGTACCACGACTCGGAACATAGAATGCTGTCTTTCTCGATCTTCGGAGCTATGGGTATTTGCCAAAAAGCCTTAGATAAATCTATGCTGGATAAGTAGCGAGCATCACGTAGATTATCAAGGATTTCGGACACGTAGGGTAAATTGTACGCGTCACGTTTAGTCACCGAATTGAGCTTCCGGCTATCGAGACAGAAACGGGGCTGTCCATTCTTCTTGTTGACGATTAATACCGGGAAGACCAAGCGCTCGCAAGGCTCAATGACGTCGAGACTCAACATTTCGTCTACCTGTTCGACAAGAATGCGTTGTTTTTCGGGAGACATTCTGTAGTAACGTTGCCTAACAGGCAGAACGTCCCTGTGTCAATCCTGTGAGTGACCAATTTTGTTTCACCCAAACCCTTGTTCTCTGTAGAAATATCATTAAATTGCGCAATAATATTGTCAGCTATAGCCTTCTCTGACTGACTCAAGTGATCATAAGCTTGTAAACAGGAAGAAGGAGCTGAATCAATGCTTGCAATAGATGTCACGTCCTTGAGAAAAGAAATGCTCTTAAGATGGTTAGGGAAAAGTTTGAACTTGAGCCAGAAATCAATGCCCAAGATGAGATCTATTTTTATGTCAGGCACAACGAATGCCTCTATTAAACGGGTGGTACCTTCAAATTTGGCGGGTAAAATCATATGACCAATACTATGCATACGTTGGCCACCAGCAGCGGTTACAGTAAGACTTTGGCCTTGTTGTAGTTTTAAAACCTTGCTTTCAAGATCAATATGCCTATTGTTACCTATAATTGTTACTACTGCACCGGTATCCAATAGACCTAACATAGAAATGTGGTTAACGTATATGGTCGCATACGGACGGGGATCATCAGTTGGTTGATCCTGCAGAATTGTACACACTTTATAAGAATTGAAATAAAATTTTATAGTTTGTAACCATTTAGACCAATCTTCACTGTCTGACTTATTTTTTTTTATTCCGGTGTTACAATTCTGCAGTCCCACTAGTTTTTTGACGGAGGGCTATGTTTACTAGTATTACATTTAGGGCACGATGGGGTCTTGTAACCGACTCACCACATACGAAACAGATTATTTTACTCCTATCTGCCGTGCACTGGCGTAAATGGTGTGTGTTATCACGACACCGTGGGCAAAATTTAGGTTTTGCATTTGAAGTGTGCAGAGTATGTACATAATTATTAGGTTTAGCTTATTTACATTTCCTCTGTAGTTTGGTAATACCTGTTTCTATCATAATTATTACCAACATTAGAACTTGGTTTGTAATTTTGATTTGAGTTATGAGACCTATTAGATGAATGACCATTGTAATCGTACTAAGGTGCCAATGTTTCTGACGAAGGTCTT
>JANFCV010000563.1:0-62824 GCA_024500475.1 Phthorimaea operculella
TGGGCATGTTCCTATAGCGCATAGCATTGATGACAGTCAACGATCATTTGTCTGACAAATATTATTACGTCTCGTGTCGCACGTCTTCACCCAATTGTACTAATTTGTGAAGGTATAGTGCTTGAAATAGGCGAGCTGTCCTTCTGTAAATTCTTTACTTTATGCCTAGTAGCTGAATAAAGCATTCAATCGCATCCAGCCCGTATGCCACCGACAGCACCGGAAGCAAGCACCGCCGCCGCTGCGTATCACCACAATACTCCCTACAGTGTTGCCTAGTAGTACTACTATCGATAGCTTTCATTCAAAAAACCCTGTGAAATCGATAGCATCGATATTTTAGAGTGGAGCAATACTATAACAATCTTCTTCTTCTTTCGAGTGAACGACTGGTGTCAGTTTTTCAACCGCCTACTGCAAGTAACAGGTCTCTGACAATTAATTGCATTACCATATAGATAGTATCTTGGCTCATGTCGTGCATGATTTAAAATCAATCGATAGAATCCAATTCATACTTGTTTTGTAGGGAATCGATAATATCAATGGTTTTTAAATCATGTAGTATTGCACATTTCTGCTGCAGAGGCCTGCTAGTTGCAGTAGGCGGTTAAAAACTTTGACACCAGGGTTCATCGGGTCGTTGAACGACTCGGTGTCCCACACGAAGAGGGAGAGAGAAAGAGATTGCACATTTCGATAGCATTGCTCCATTTTCAACTATCAACACTACAGACTACAGATTAACAATCGATAGTTGAATGATAGTTTCTTCTTTTCGAGTGGAGCACTGAGTCATCCAACGACCCGATGAACCCTGGTGTCGAAGTTTTTCAACCGCCTACTACAAGTAGCAGTCCTCTAACATGGTTGTGGTCTAAGTAATCATAGACAGCAACCGGGACCGACGGCTTAACGTGCCCATCCGAAGCACGGGACTATCGATAGAAAATCGATATCGAGCGACAACACTAGCTTGCCCCCTCCCTTCTCCTCCTCCTTGACGCAAGGATTGTTCTCCACCGGTATTGTTTACTGAAAGCCAACCGACAGACAATTCGCGCGTTCACGCTTTTTCATTGCGTCGCTCAATCAAAACCCATTGTAAATCAAACCGCAGTATCATGGTTGTCTTCTCAAATGATTCGACCAGCCAAGATATACAGGGTGTTCGGAACGCTGTACTTATCGAAAAATTTACAAGCATTATCAGACCATGTCACTAAACAACTTTTACTATGGAGCCTATGTTAAAAAGCAAAAACCCGACTGCGGTAATTTCAAAGTTGTTTTATGCGATAGAAATCTGCAATCAATAATTAAACATTTATTAGTCAGTGTCACTCACGCTGCTCGCTGAGACGAATCCAGCGACACCTCCACTCCACATGTCAAGATCAGCCCAGCCATTTGGGTGGTAGCCCGTGAAAACGAAAACCTTGGATACATACATACTCTGGAAATATATAACTCCCGTTTTGAGGCAGTCGGGTAAAAAATACGAGTATCTATAGAAAGTCAGTCAGCTGATGATCGAATTTTGTATGGGTGGGCGACTTTTCCATAGAAAAATTGTCCGATTTCATGGTCTGATCGCGCCTGCAGGTTTCGGTACATCGTCCCTAACACCCCATATTATTCATTCATAATTACTTTGAATGTCTACCTCAAGAAGTTGTAATGGAAGGATGAAGGTATTTGCTGCTAATAGTATAGTGCTTTAGTTGCCATGTGATGCTGGCTTAGAATAGCAGCACTCCAATTCTATCCGTGGGTATCGCAAAAAGCTACTAAGGATGAACTAATTATCCAGGGAAATGGCAGCAGCGTTCCTTGTGAATAAAGCATTTTACAACGCGCTCGCCATTCCGCCTGCCAAACGTGGTGAGTATGGCAATACCTCCCGAGAAGGGAAGGCCCATGTCCATTAGTGGACTATTGTGGCTGTAAAGGTAAAGGTATAAATGCTAACTATACCAAACTAAACTAACTACGTTCGCTCTATGACTCCAAATGGATCTTGGTCTCCAAAATGAGCATACGTGCTACTCTGTGGATTTCACCCGCATATAATTCAAATGGAACATTGTCTAATTAAACGTGAAAATGTAAATAAGACACTATGGTCATATTTGCGCTACAAACTGGAGCAAAGACGGTGGCCAAATGTGTGGTTAGTGAGGTGGGGCCCACACGTGTAACGTCCGTTGCTCCGCAAAAACTTGCGTTGCCTTATTTTAACATTTGTTTTAGTGCCGCAACTTTTGACAGCCGATGTGGCGCAGTAGTGGTACTTCGACTGCCTGCGACAGAAGGTTCAGGTTCGATTCCCGGTGGGTCACTTCACAAAGTTGATTTTTATCACTTTGTGTATTTGTTCCCAGTCTAGTAAGGATATTGCAGGCTGAACCTGATTGTTCGAAAGCAAGACTAAGCACGTTAAGTTAAGCCAGCGGTCCCAGTTGCTGTTTACGATTACTTAGACGTTGGTTGTGTCAGAGGAATGCTACTTGTAGTAGGTGGTCGAAAAACTGACACCAGGGTTAATCGGTTCGTTAGACGGGTCGGTGTCCTACCTGAAAAAATGAAGTTGTACCTGCAGGAAATTTAAAATTTGTATGCACCTGTCACCTGACAGACGCATGCGTTAGCGCTACCTATTCTAAAATAGCGCAGTAACGGAAGATACGTGTGGGTGGACCCGCTTTATAGCTGTGTGGGCAATATGCCAACTGTACAGTTATGTGCAGTTGTTGTACTCTATAGGTATTGCGGGAGAAAAGATGTCCTTGGTCAACTTGATACTTATATCAAAATTTATATTAGGTTGATTTCATCATTTCCAAATCTTTACGATTTGGTTATTTGTACAAAAAAAGAGCAATGTTTATTTTTGTTACAAGCTTTTTGTATCCCGAGGTGTCGTAGTAGTTTGCTACGCCGTAGGATGTCGTAGGGGTTCTACGCCGTAGGTACGAGTGGTAAAATTAAAAGGTCTGGTAAAACCCTCTATGAGGTTACTTACGCCATTTTGAAACCCTATTCACCGAGTTTTCTCTTGATAATGATGTACCGTCATTACCATTTTAAGTAAGTTTCTTTTAGGCGAATGTTTTAAACAGATTTTAAATATCTTCGGTACTAAGCTGTTTTGGTACATAATATGTAAGTAAGTCATTTCTCGCGGCCAGTACTCTGGAGAAGGGTCCTCCGATTGGGAAGTGACAGCTATTGTGGTTGGTAATAGAATGTCGTCTACAAACGTTTCGAAACGTCAGTGGAGAGAGCAGTTTATTTGTGCGTGCACGATTGAAACGCAAGTCTGGACTCTCTCTCTCTCTCTCTCTCTTCTCTCTCTCTCTTTACTCGTGTCGGACATCGAGTCGTCTAAAGTCCTTATGTCAGACTTTTTACTGACTACCGGCTAATACATGTAGCAGGCCTCTGACACGGTTGTGTAACGACCGCCGTCAAAAACACACTGAGATTTGGACAATCAGGTGGTACAGCCTGCATTGTCCTAACCAGACTAGAACACATTCTCAAAGTTATAAATAGCAGCTTTGTAACTGAGATATCTCTTAATCACAGAGATTTAAAGATCAATGTGTAAAATGGTAATTCAAAAATTGAACACCACGCAATACGGGCGACGCAAATACGGTTAATTGGTCAACAAACAATCAAACGGTACACAATCAACACTGTCCACGGCGCCTTAATTGTGGAACAGAGAAAATCATCCACATACAGATCAATTTATACTGGTTTTTCATACAAATAGTAAGAGACACCAGTATAAAGTTTGTCCCTTAAATGGCAATAGAAACTTATAGAGGGTACTACGCATTTTTAAAAAAGTGGTGGAGTGATAGATAATTCATCACATACCAGTGACGTCATCAAGCTCGTCCTCCATTAATTTCGCTATGTGATTCACGATCGTTTGTGTGAAAAAATCTTGCTAAAATATCTCTCTATGTAAATTATGTAAGATTCAAAAATTGAACACCACGCAATACGGGCGACGCAAATACGGTTAATTGATTAACAAACAATCAAACGGTACACAATGAACATTGTCCACGGTGTCTTAATTGTCCAATGGAGAAAATAATCAAAATAAAATAGCTACAATCCATTCCATACTCCATACAAATAGTATATGTTAAATTGAGTTTCTGTGTAAGTACATGTGTTTGTGCCATTGCGTAAAATGCTTCATGCGTTTCTCCATCGTCTGTTTGACTGTCTGTCATGGACATAGCTAACTACTCCTAAACCAGGCAACGGATTTCGAGGCGGGTTTAACAATAGATATGAGTTTTCTTCTTCTTTGTCCAGCCCTCTTCTCAGTTTGTCTGGGGTCAGTCCTACTTGTACGGTTGCGCCAGAATACTCTGTTCCGGGTCGTCTGAGTCGATTTTAGAAACCTATGTGTATGATACATGCCGGGAAAACCTCTTATTGTTGCAGAAAGCTGCAGCGGGTGAAATCGCTGACAGACCGCTGGTCAAGTATGATATTAATAATATCCATTTCTTAGAAACGTCTTCAATCCACAAATTAAAAGATATATGTCGACGCTCTCATCCCAAAGCTCATCCGATAAAATGTCAAGCGGCGGATACTTGAGGATACAAAGAAAAGCTCGCGCGATATTAATGTCCAATATTAATAACGTCTCCAGTTGAAAGGACGAGCGTCAATAAGGAGCTTAGAAAGCTTAGGGAGTTCATATGTAACGTACATTGCTGCGTTTTTAGCGCAGCGCTAATGTATGCGCCTGTCAGATGAAAGGAAATGCAATGCAAAAATGCGCTGGAACGGATGTTACGTATAGATGCCACCTTAGCAAAATTTTACTAGCTCTCTGGAAATTTATCTCTAAGGAATAGATACAATATCGAGTGTATGAAATTCGAAGAATTTGTTTTTCAAAACAAAAATATAAGTCTTATATTTATATTTAGTCATATAAATTCGCTTTTTTAAATCTATCTGTAGCTCTCAAAACTTTCATCAACGTATTTGAAGTAGGAACAATAGAAACACACACATTGTGTATATAAGTATGAAAGTCTTTGTTCTGTAAAGAGGAAATGCATAGGTATACCTGTACGCTACATTTATCGGAAGTTTAGCAATAAGTGAAAACTCCGCACAAGCTGCACAACAGCAAACATTATAGTTCACACAAAGGTAGCCAACTGTTAAAGTTTGTTTGGGTTTTGAACAACTTGAGCTGTTTACTGAGAGCAACGAGCCGTGACCGCCCCGCAACCCCCGCTACTACCTGCAACCAGCAACAAGAATTTTTATTGCCAAACCTCACTAAGACATCTGTTATCTCGCGAAAGGTCCATCGGATGAAGATCCGCAAAGGATATAAGGGGTTTAACGTGAAATGGGATAGCCGAAAAGGGCACAAAAGATGGTTTACTACGTTGTAAACATGATTACAGTCCTACATGGATGATTGTGCCTCATACTTACTTGCTTCTAACATTAGGGGAGTAAATAATCATGAGATATTTAGTTGAGTAAATCCCATAGAAGTTCTCGTCGAGAGTTGAAAGTGACACTTGCTTGTTTCACCAAATGATTTGTTGTACTTATAGGTATTGCTAACAACGACGCGGTTGGTAAGTATCCCACCCAAAACATAAATGTGAAAGGCTGCCAAGTTCGATAATATTGGAATGCTTCGCCTATAAAAGAAGTGAGATCTAAATAAGTACCAAGTTCCATACACAGACCTCAGTTAAAAATAGTTACAGGAATGCACACTTGATTTTCCGCAGTTTGGAAAGTAGATTCTGAATAAATAACATATTAAATACCTAAAATTCTAATACTTACAAAAACGCAAACCTGTTTTTTCAGCAGTTTCCTTATGACATTTTTTTTTCTGTACTTTGTAATGATATAACTTGGCAAGTTTTCACACACTTTGTTATAAACCTACTAGACGCAATGAGTCAAGTATATAATTTTCTATTAAAACTTGCCAAGTTATATCATCACAAAGAACAGAAAAAAAAATGTCATAAGGAAACTGCTGAAACAGGTTTGCGTTTTTGTAAGTATTAAATTTTAGGTATTTAATATGATATTTATTCAGAATCTACTTTCCAAACTGCGGAAAATCAAGTTGCATTCCTGTAACTATTTTTATCTGAGGTCTGTGTATGGAACTTGGTACTTATTTAGATCTCACTTCTTTATAGGCGAAGCATTCCAATATTATCGAACTTGGCAGCCTTTCACATTTATGTTTTGGGTGGGATTTCATTTATTTTTGTAAGGTTTATTTTCTTTTTTTCTTATGATTAAGTTAGTTAAGGAAATGTCTCATTTATACTAATTTTCAGATTTTTGAATATGGACTATATGGACTATGCTTCTTACAAAGAAATGGACTAGTTTTTTTTATTAAATTTTTCTACGTTAGCGTGGCAAAGGAAACTTTTGTTTTGTCATTTTGTATGCTGTCTTGTACGACTGACACGCTAGAGCGCACTGCCCATTCAATATCTTGGATTTTTTTTACACGTTTTCTATTTACTGATAAGCTTGCCAAGTCAGGGCGGTATAATGTACGTAGCCGGATATATTCAATTTTTACTTAACATAATATAACATAACAGCTACAACAGTCCACAGCTGGACATGGGCCTCCCCTATAAGGGGGCATTGCCATATTCACCACGCTTGGCAGGCGGATTGGCGAGATTCCCTGGATGAGTATCCCTAGTCGCTTTTACGACACCCACGGGTAGAATTGGGGTGATGCTATTCTAAGCCGGCATCACACGGCATAGCAATTACAGCAATTTTACTTTACTTTGACTAAATACAAACCTTCGTAACGAATTTTTAGGTCGGTACAACCATTGGAAGATATAGATAAATTTTTTGTTTTAGTTCCTTAGGGGTATGAATTTACACCTTCATTATTTTAAAACCGACTCACACTTGGCCATTTTCAGATTTTTCCTTTACCTTGACCTAAAGACCTACCTCCATGCCAAATTTCAAGTCAATACGACCATTGGAAGTGGTCTAGGTTTTTGATGAGTGAGTCAGTCAGTGAGTGTATAGTAAAAATAGCGATTTTCTGACGTCAATATCTCAAGACCTACAATAGGTACATTAATGAAATTTTGTATTTTAGATAAGTAAGTAGATCTCAACAGATACTAGAAATTTCATATGCGTAGATAAAATAGATTTTGAGTTATAGGTAGGTCGAACTTGGCCCGAAATGGTTCGTGTAATATAACCCACGGCCGGTGTGTCGGTTCTTTGCTCGAACTTGGCGGACACACTGCCGTGTGTCTAGATGTTAGGTAAGCCGGTGAACTGTGTAAACTACGTAATATATTGAGAAAAAATATGGCTAACTGTGTCGGACGCCACTTTACATACATCTTGGAACCAAGTATTGGCTTTTACATAGTTCAGGGAAGAAACGACAAAAGCCAGCCCTTGGCTCTTACGCAGTTATAGGGAGTAGGTGCTATTTTAAGGTCTGCCAGACATTTCCAATTAGCAACTAAGTGGGAATGTTTGAACATATTCGCTGCTTAAATTGCGTCAGACAAAATTGTCTGTTAAGTGGTTGAGTTTATTCATGTCCACGAGGGTCACTCAGGGATTAGGATGGGTACTCGTGGGTACTACTTACACGCTCAGCAATAATCACATGAGCTCAACTCATTCCTGGAATAACCCGAATCAAATGATTTACTAAACCCCTTTCCAAGAAGATCTCGCTCATAAAGGGAAGAAAAATAAAATGGGCCAAAAGATGAATGTTGTAATAAAAACATTTAAAACGGGGACAAGGGCCAGACAGTCAAGGAAAATAAGTCTTTATTTGAAATGCCTAGTTTAATATGATTTATTCGAAGGATGGAGGCCGTTAAATTTAATTAACTTTGCTTGTGATATAGGTCGCTTTAATTTGGTACGTCTAACAAAAATTAAAAAACAGGCTTTTTCAAGTGTCTGCTACAACTTTCTCTGTCTCGGTCATTTGACTCTTGCTTTATGAAATTAAGCAGCTCTGATAATTATGTATGTTTTACTATCCGATACCTATGTGTGTTGTGCATGTGCTACACTAGTCATGTTGTTTATTGGCTCCAATCAATTATCGCGAGCTATCTCCCATCCACCGCACACCGCTTGTCTGAACGTGGTACACTAACATGAGTTGCTACGTAATCAAACACACAGATTGAATTGAACAATTGAAGTAAACTTTAGTCTTCTCTTCTACATACATACATTATATCACGCGCATGTCCCATGCGGGGTAGGCAGAGCGTAAACGACTCCAATACATATCAATTCTCAAAACCAGTCGCTTCGTACGACACCCACGGGGAAGATATGGGTAATGATATTCTAGGCCAGCTTCTTCTTCAATAATACTTAAGCTAGTTTCGATTTTGTGCTCACCGATTAGGCTTCACATATCGTCGTATTCGTATTTGAGCGCATATCGAGGATATTTTCATAACTCCTCAGTTTTTTGTTGGGTTTCCTCTGCAATATATTACCTTCCAGTTTAAATAAAAACAAGGAGTACTCAAATACTCCTTCCGAAATTGATATTAAGGTTGGGGCAAATAAATACCTTTATCTTGAGGCGGCGGCTGTTGAAAAGCAAAGTTTCCACCATAAAGTAAGATTATTGAGTAATCTTGTTACCGCATTGCGCAGTGTTGCTAACTTTGGACATCAATTTAAAATATTATTGCTTTATTCCATTAGACGGGAAAATTATATTGAACTTCGCATTTTATCAGCCAATCAGGAATTTGGTGTGAATTTGTAAAGTTACTGTATAAGCTATCTGCTCAGGTAGGTAGGTATGAAGGTAGTAATTTGAAATTGTTGTGGTAATAATTTAATACGTACTGGTTGGCTTTAGTAATAAATTAGCCAGGTAAGCGGATTCAAAGGCTGTTATGTTATTTCAAAACCGAAACATGGGAAATGTAGGTACCTAATGGAATAGAACGCATAGATGTTTTTGAAAACTTGCGTAACCAAATTTTCAGGATTTTAACTTGCTACTCTGGCCATCCCTCTGTGTGTACTGGCGAGGCCTCTACTATCTGGCCTACCACGCTTCAATCTTACCCTGCAAAATTAAGCAGGTGTATCTGGCCACTAAGGCCGGGCTCCGACTATAGTTTTTCAACTAATTGCAAAGCTATATTAGGTGAATTTTTTCTAATGACCGATAGCGAAAACTCACAACCGGCTGGTAATAAGAAACAACTTTCCCCAAGGTACATAGGTCGAAATATGAAAAAAAAATTGATCTCCCATAGTAACTCAAATCAGCTGATCGGCAATTTTGTATGGGACCCAAATTTTTTTTTTCGTATTTCCTCCTATGTTCCTTGGAGAAAGTTGTTCCTTATCACCAGCCGGTTCTGAGTTTTCGCTATCGGTCACTAGTAAAATTTCACCCCATATATCTCGGTGTCCGGCACGCTATGTATGCATGGAATATGGGAAACATCTTATTTTTCCAATAATCCCACATACCTCTGAGGTCCATGTCCTGATGACGTCATAAATCAGTGTGATGCACGGCAGGACAATATCGCTTCCACGGATGTAATGAAATGACCTGACGAGAGGTAGGTATTGGAATTCCAACTCAAGTCACAACGATATTATGGTTTACTTTCGCGTGTGTTCCTTTTTTATACTATGTTTGCTGTATAAGTAGAAGATTCGGTTACACTCCCTTTTGTCTCGTAATAGTCGGAGAGCCCAGGGGGTAACTGGCTATCTCATAAGGTACCACGATAGGCTAGGTTTGGATCGTTAACCAAGACTTAAACAAGTCGTATGACCCAGGTCTGCCAGAGCCAATCCTGCCGAAACATAAAAATAATCGATATTTTTCAGAGTCATTTTTTCGTAAAAAATATGTCATAAGTGTAAAAGAAAACTCCGTTTGACTTCAGACACGAACAGTATATTTTCACACAACCGAACAGTTACACGAGTAAACGCCGACTGTCCGACCGTGCCCCGATCC
The DNA here is from genome assembly GCA_024500475.1 of Phthorimaea operculella. Lineage (NCBI taxonomy): Eukaryota > Metazoa > Arthropoda > Insecta > Lepidoptera > Gelechiidae > Phthorimaea > Phthorimaea operculella. The sequence goes on from JANFCV010000563.1 coordinate 10,073, forward strand.
AGGGCGCTCCCAGTGGGGCTCCCCGCCACGCCACGCATTCCGCAAGGCACGACAAGGAGCGACCAATCGGCGCACGGCAGGTAAAACGGCCAACCATCGTACATTTTTCTAAAACTACGTAATCAAATCAGATACTTTAACATAAATTACAATATCTACAAATTCATTTTCATGGCTAATCAATAGTAACTAAATTTATATAAATTTACAAGTAAAATAATCGTATAGGTTTTATTTTAATAAAACTTCACTGATAAATCAGACAATATGAAAAATATTGAATCACTAATAAATTAGCTATAAATGTTAAAAATAGTTATAAATACAATGAAAACTAACGAAATCACAACATTCGGCCATCCGACAGCGTGCTAACTCCGAAGCACGCGCAATCACAACATTCGATTCGTATGAAGCTAATCAAACAGTGTTTATTATTTACATTTTACATCATTGATATACACTTTTATGATTTAATTGATAAGTAAACTGTATACCTAAAACATTTAAATAATTAAGTACAAAATTTTAATTCATGAATGATGTATTAATATAATATAAGGGTGATATTGATTGTATAATCTTCATATTTTTATAAGAACCTGGCTCTAATAATATAATAATGTGTGTAAGTAATATAACAATAGTATTGTTTAAGACAAAATTAAAAACGGTGAAAACAAAACACAAAATTTACAATTTGAAGTTTACCTCTAAGGCTATTCCGAGTTAGAGTCAGAGTCTGAGCTATCACAAGAAGGAGAGGAGGATCTATTAACTTCAAGGGCCTGAACATTAATCCACGGACGCATTCTATCCGCAGCTATAACAGTCTCATATTTTTTGTATTAAATCCTGGCACATTAGAAATTTTATAGCGGTCATTTCCTAAACAATTTATTACCTTATACGGGCCGATGAATTTTGTAACAGTTTTTGCTTTACCATCATTGTTAAAATTAGTTTTAGTTATTTTGACTAAATCACCTACAACGTAACTTTTGGCTGGAGATCTCTTTGCATCAGGCTTCCTTCGCGCTTTTGGTTGAGAGTTATATTCTCTGAAGCTTCCTGCCTAATTTCTTCTATATTTGTTTGAGTCTTATCCGAGATTGAAGGTTTGTGAATTTGGTGTTTCTCTTGAAGATCAGTTGAGGTCTTCGCTGAAGACTGCCCAATTGATTCTTCATCTTCAACGTTAACAACAGGAGTTGATGGCGAAGCAACTCCATCCTCGAGAACAGTTAACATATTATCCATTGGACAATTAAGTTTAACCCCAAACATTAATTCACGGAGTCTTTTTAGTAGTGGCGTTAATGGTATTATTTATACCCCACTGTACTTTACCCAGTTGCTCATCCCATACACGTTCGTCTTTGCCGAAATTTTGCGTAGACAAGGCTGTAAGGATAGTTCTATTAAACCTTTCAGCCTGTCCGTTCGCTCTCGGACAAGCAACTGCATTAAGCACGTGTTTAATGCCTTTACTGCTACAAAATTCTTTGAATTGTCTTGAGTAAACGCCGTACCACGATCGGACACAATCCTTCGTGGTACCCCAAAGTCGTTAAAAAGATTCTGAAGTACTTTTATAACGTTTTTCGTTTTGTGTCACGAACCGGCCTAGCAAAAAGGTACTTGGTGAATCCATCTACGATTGTTAATATGTAGTTGTTGCGTGACTTGCTTCTCACGAAAGGTCCCAAGTGGTCCAGATGCAAAGTATCGAATGGGGCTTCGACTTTGGGTATAGGATGCAGGAGACCAGTATGGTTTTGAGGCGAATTGTCTTTGTTATATGCACAGTCGATGCAAGCTGAAACATATTTTTTTATTAATCGCCTCATATTCGCAAACCAATACTTACTTTGAATCCGCTCCAATGTCTTGGCAAAGCCGAAGTGACACATCGTCGTGATTTGCTTTGCAAATTTGCCATCTGGCATCCTTTGGGATGACAAGTCGCGATTCTTCACCTACTATCCTGTGCAGCGAGTGATTTTAATTACATATTCTTTTTAACTCTTAAGCTCCTCGTCTTGATTGGGCTTCAGCATCTTCATAATGCGTTCCAGTTCTGGATCTGCCATTTGCAGTGTCTGTATCCAATTTTCTGTGCTTATACTGAGAGTGGTAACATTCTGAATACTTGGTGGTTTCGACTCAAGGCGTCAACATGAGTCATACGACAACCAGGACGATATTCATTTTGAAGTTGTATTCGCTAATGAGCAACCACCAACGTGCTATGCGCGGTATTAAGTCTCTTTGTTAATGTCGTACGCAATGCATTACAATCAGTATAAACACTGAAATTAAGACCCAAAAGGTAGGGCCGAAATTTCTTTAGGAACAAACCACAGCTAGGTTTCCAACTCATAAGAGTGAAAGTATCGCTCCTCAGCTGTGGTCTGCCTACTAAAGTAGGCGACAGGCTTCAACACCCTGGGACTAACCTGCCATTGCATCAGGATTCCGCCCAACCCTAATGAGCTCGCATCTGTATGCACCTCTGTTTCCAGTTCTGGATTATATAATGCCAAAGAGGACGCTTAATCAAATTATTTTTCAGACTGGTGAAAGATTCCTCTTTCTGAATCCCACCGCCATTGTGCATCCTTTTTCAGGAGTGTCGTTAAGGGTCTAGCAATTTGCCGAAACCTTTACGAATCGTCGGAAATAGCTAGCTAGACCCAGAAACTGCCTCACCTCGTGCACATTACGAGGCGTTGGGAAGTCTCACTGCAGAAATTTTCTCTCACTCGGTTTTATTCCTCTGAAGAAATCTCGTACCCAAGATATTCGATTTTCGTATCGAAAAATGAACATTTGGACAGTTTCAGAGTTAGGCCAGTTTGTTGGATAATTTTAAGTACATCCTCCAGTCTTTCAAAGCCTTCCTCAATGGTGGCTGAGGGTATGAGAAGATCGTCCATGTATGCTAAAGCAGAACTGAATCTTCGAGTTCCTAACATACCATTCATAAGTCTTTGAAAACTGACGGTGTTTGCCAAACCGAACGGCATGCGTTTAAATTCGTAATGTCCGTCCGGTGTGACAAACGCAGTCAGATAGCGACTCTCTTCACTCATAGGTATTTGGTAATAGCCGGATGCTAAATCCAGCGTGGTAAAAAATTTGTTGCCACTTAAATTCGATAGCTGGTCATCAATTAATGGCAATGGATATTTATCCTTCACTGTTTTATTATTCAAAGCGCGGTAGTCTACGCACAGTCTCGATTCTCCGTTTTTCTTTTTAACTAGTAATATAGGACTGGCATAGTTTGAGTTAGATTCCTGCACTATATCGTTTTTAAGTAAATCATCAACCATGTCCCTAACCTTCTCTCGTTCATGATAGGAAAGACGATACGGCCTATAAACAACAGGGATTTGTCGCAAGTCTACGCATTTCTGTACCTTTCGCGCAACCCAACTCATTAAGATTATTGGCAAAGCAGTTTCTGTACTTTTGTAATAGTTGGTATAATCTATCCTGTACGGTCTGATCTATATTTTCATTAACTTTAATATCCGTCCTATCTAAAGGCTGTAACTTGCTCTCGTCTTTTTCGGTTTGTATGACGAGTGTTTCAGTTTCCGCTATTGGACTTACTCTGGCAACAAGCTTATGAGCTTTAAAATTAAGGGTGCCACTTGTCAATGCAACAAATACCACCGCTTTACTGTCACTAACAGTGTAACAGCCTTGGTGAAGGTATTCCTGGCTAGGACTCAATCTGGTGCTTCCATTAATATATATATCACCTGAATAGGGTTCTTTAGTATAAACTTCTACCAAACCCCCCTTTCTGATGTCTACATCTTTGGAGACAAAAAGCTCAATAATTGTATCTCCTACCTCAGGTGCATCAGAAGGAGTCTGATAAAAGAAAAGCCTTTCATTGTCTTTCAATACAGACACTGAGGGCAATTCTGTAAAGTTTCGTCCTACTAACATTCGGGTGTTTAAATCGTCTAAAACTTATATCAATGACCAAAACATTTACGTCAGTTTCTGCTTCATCAATTTTAATCTGAACTCTAGACTGGAATTTCGGAATAACCGCAGATTTTCCGAATCCTTTTATAGTTGGTAAGTTGCTATTGCATTCAATGAGACCGAGCCGTTTCGCATCAGAATATCTGATCAAACTACATTGACTTCCATAGTCAATGTAAGCGTTGTTCAGCACAGTCCCGTTCACACAAACATTTTTGTGGAACTTTTCATCTGAGAAATCCAGAGTTCCACACGAAATTTCAGTATAGCCATCATCATTTGTCTGGTCTTTGGTGGATAACAAATCATGTGGAGGTGCCCCAGTCAGTACAGATGGTTCACTAATAACCACCTTTAGAACCTTTTTTCTGTTGACTGGTTGGTTTGCCTTTACTACCTACTTCAAATGACTGCAACGGTTTTCTATTGCAATCATCAGAATTGTGACCAACCCTGCCACACTTGTACATTTGTTAAAGGCTTTTACAATTGTAATAAGTGTGGCCCCGTTCGTTGCAGTTAAAGCAAGTGACATCAGAGCTTCTGGCAGAGGACGACGCCCTATTGTTATTATTGTTGGAACGGAAATCACGCCTTCTTGAAAAACTTAACGAACCGTTTCGTAGAATCCTCGACTGCGAGGTTTGTTGTGACGCCAGATAGTTTAAAAGCTCTTCAGGTTCTTCGCATTTTAGAGCTTGGGCGCCGTTCCTAATTGAACTATCAGATAATCCATATAATACAATCAACCGCCTTACGACCGACAATCTCGCACCTACTAAGTAACGACAGTTTATCATAAAAATAATCCTTAAAGTTTCATCTGTGAGATTTTCGGTTTAACATTTCTTCTAGTAATTTACCATAATTAATATCATTTGGAAAAGCCTTTATGAATTTTGATTGCCACTCCGCCCATGAAAAATCTAAAGATGGCAAAGATTCATACCAACGTTTTGCTAACCCGCTTAATTTTTGAAGCGCAAAATGTATAGTTTGATTATCGTCCCAACCATATATAACTGAACATTCATTAACCTTTTTAGCCATCTTTGCACATCTTGAGATTTATTGTCGGGATTAAATTCTGGTACAACGTTAGTAGCTGGAGTAGTCTTACTTGTGGTCTTTGCAGTGCAGATATTATCTTCAACAAATCTTCAGTTGTTAACCCTTCTGAAGGCTTGGTCTTCTTAGGCACTTCTCTGCCTCGCTAGACGTGGATCTACGTCGACGTCTAGAGCTCTTGGGTGTATAACTTCGGTCATCGTTACCTGAAAATGATTTGCACTTAACGTTCTTTTCGAAAATATTCACAATTATTATCATAAACACCTGTAAATAATCTTAGATAACTTATGCATGGCAGCATCTACAAGCATGTCAAGCAAAATAAAGCTAATCACAAAATTGGCAAAAGCGAAGACTCAGGAATATATATTGCAGCACATCTGCATAACTGTCTATAGTTAAAACTCAAAGAATAATAAATTACAGCACACTGCATGGCTGCCAAAAGTAAAAACTCAAAAGTAGGTGACAGCACACCTACATGGCTGTCAAAAGCAGAACCTCGAAGAATAATGCATGACAGCACACCTACATGGCTGTTAGTAAGAATTCAAAGAATAATAGATGACAGCACACCTACATGGCTGACAAAAGTAAAAACTCACAGAATAATGCACGACAGCACACCTACATGGCTGTCAAAAGTAAAATCTCAGAATAATGTAGAACAGCACACCTACATGGCTGTCAAAAGTAAAATCTCAGAATAATGTGACAGCACACCTACATGGCTGTCAAAGTAAAATCTCAGAATAATGTAGAACAGCACACCTACATGGCTCAAAAGTAAAATCTCAGAATAATGTAGGACAGCACACCTACATGGCTGTCAGTAAAATCTCAGAATAATGTAGGACAGCACACCTACATGGCTGTCAAAAGTAAAATCTCAGAATAATGTAGGACAGCACACCTACATGGCTGCCAAAAGTAAAATCTCATAGAATAATGTAGGACAGCACACCTACATGGCTGCCAAAAGTAAAATCTCATAGAATAATGTAGGACAGCACACCTACATGGCTGCCAAAAGTAAAATCTCATAGAATAATGCATGACAGCACACCTACATGGCTGTCAAAAGTAAAAACTCAAAGAATAATGTACGGCAGCACACCTACATGGCTGTCAGTAGTAAAATCTCAAAATAATAGGTACATGACCGGCCACCTACATGACCGTCAAAAATGAACGCTCAAAATTATAGGTATAGAGTAGGTATATAATATAACAGATTAACTACAGGACTGTCAGAAATGAAAACAAAAAGTCACGCCTACACGGCTGTTTTTACTTCAAATGTACTCGTAAAACATTAATTCTAAACTGCTGTAAAAATGGGCAAGAAAATGTTGCTAAAACATCGATTACTGTATTAATATTACCGGAGTGTAGCCCCGACCAAACATAATACGTCAATTTACACGAATTTTAGCGTGAAGTGCCCACAAGGTGTCTGTGACTCCGGAGAGCGTGCATGTGTATAAAATTGAAAGTCTTTGCAGTGTCAATCCTATCGGAGTGTAGCCCCGATCAAAGATTTACACGCGTTGACTCCATTTTCGTGTGTAGTGCCCACAAGGGGTGTCTGTGACTCCGGAGAGCATGGATGTGTATGAGTAAAGTCTACGCAATGTCAATTCTATCGGAGTGTAGCCCTGATCAAAAATTTATGCGTTGACTCCACTTTATTGTGGATGTACGATGTTATGTATGTGTTACAACTTGCTTTATTTTACAGCAATTTATCCAGTGTAAAAGAAATGAAAAATTAAAGATTACTTACGATTTTTATCCGACATGGCTGCAGGTCGTAGCACTTCTGACTTGTAAAAGAAAACCCGTTTGACTTCAGACACGAACAGTATATTTTCACAACCGAACAGTTACACGAGTAAACGCCGACTGTCCGACCGTGCCCCGATCCAGGGCGCTCCCAGTGGGGCTCCCCGCCACGCCACGCATTCCGCAAGGCACGACAAGGAGCGACCAATCGGCGCACGGCAGGTAAAACGGCCAACCATCGTACATTTTTCTAAAACTACGTAATCAAATCAGATACTTTAACATAAATTACAATATCTACAAATTCATTTTCATGGCTAATCAATAGTAACTAAATTTATATAAATTTACAAGTAAAATAATCGTATAGGTTTTATTTTAATAAAACTTCACTGATAAATCAGACAATATGAAAAATATTGAATCACTAATAAATTAGCTATAAATGTTAAAAATAGTTATAAATACAATGAAAACTAACGAAATCACAACATAAGGTACCACAATGAAAGTGCTGGCATCAGTTAACCATTGAAAAATTATGTAAAAAAAGCTAGGTCTGCCACTGCGCACCCTGCCGGAAGTGCTTGCCAGACCTCTCCAAAGATGTTTCTTCGACACCCTAAACTATCTCATCGGATACCACGACGCGACCACCACAACATAATAGCCAAGATCACTCTGACAATAGATCACAAGTCTGCCAGGTCTAAACTTGCCGCATCCTAGTGTTTCATTTGAAGTTGTAGGTCCAGTGTATGAAAATGACCTATCTTTTCCCCGTGTTTGATTTTGCCTTAACAGAAATGCTCTCCATAATGAGGAGCTTCGATCATATAGGACAGTTGGGTGGAGGGTTTCAGTATGAACGCAATCCTGTCGTTTGAGAGTTTGGTCTATGAACTGGCTATATCTTATTTCCCGTTTGATTTTGATGGCGCCTTAATATGAAATGCTCTCATAACTAGAGCTTTGAGTCATATAGTCAGTGAGAGGAGGGCTCTGTATTGTACAATCCTGTCAAAAAGTGTGAAATGTGGTAAAATGTAAAAACTCTATATCTTTCCCCTACTGGTTTGATTTTGATGGTGCCTTGGAGAAATGCTCGTAATGATTAGATTCGATTTGTATAGTCAATTGGATAGAAGGTCTCTGTTCTGTGCACAACCTCCCAATATGAAAATATTCGATAACTTCTGCAGATTTTATCAGTTAAAATTGTCATCATAGGAACTCGGAGTGCTTACACATCAGCATTGACAAACAATTAAAACTTGGTCTGCCACTGCGCACTCTGCTAGAAGTCCTTAGATGAGATAGGTTAGGTGTCGGAAGGGTATTTGGAGGGTCTCCAGGACTTCTGGCAGAGTGCGCATGGCAGACCAAGTTTTTTAACTCTATTTATCAATGGAAGCTGATGCTGGCATGTAATATTCGGGTACCTTATGAAATGACAATGTTAACGGAAAAATCTCAATCCTGCTAAACATGAAAATATTCGATATGTTCTGCAGATTTTTGCCGTTAATATTGTCATATCATAAGGTACCCGAATAAAAAGAGCACATCAGCTACCATTGATAAATTATGTTAAGAAAACTTGGTCTGCCATTGCGCACTCTGCCAGAAGTCCTTGAGAGACCTCCAAATATACCCTTCCGACACCCTAACCTATCTCATCTAAGACTTCCGGCAGAGTGCAGTGGCACTGCTTTAACATAATTTGTCAATGGTAAGCTGATGCAAGCACTTTTATTCGAGTTCCTTATGATATGACAATTTAACTGATAAAATCTGCAGAAGTTATCAAATATTTTCATATTTAGGAGGATTGTGCACAGAACAGAGACCTTCTATCCAATTGACCTATACAAACGAATCTCCTAATCATTATGAGCATTTCATACCAAGGCACCATCAAAATCAAACCAGTGGGGAAGATATAGGCCAGTTTTCATACACTTTACCTACAATTTCACACTTTTTGACAGGATTGTGTACAATACAGAGACCCTCCTCCTCACTGACCTATATGACTCAAAGCTCAGTTAGGAGAGCATTTCATACAAAGCGCCATCAAAATCAAACCTGGGGGAATAAGATATAGGCCAGTTTTCATAGACCAAACCTCCATTTCAAACTTTTGACAGGATTGTTCAATACTGAACCTCCACCCAACTGTCCTATATGACTCGAAGCTCCTCATTATGGAGAGCATTTCGTATTAAGGCACCATCAAAATCAAACACGGGGAAAAGATATAGGTCATTTTCATACACTGGACCTACAACTTCAAATGTCTGAAACACTAGGATGCGGCAAGTTTAGACCTGGCAGACCTTGTGATCTATTGTCAGAGTGATCTTGGCTATTATGTTGTGGTCGCGTCGTGGTACCCGATGAGATAGTTTAGGTGTCGGAAGGGCATCTGGAGGTCTGGCAAGCACTTCCGGCAGGTGCGCAGTGGCAGACCAAGCTTTTTTACATATCTTTTCAATGGTTAACTGATGCCAGCACTTTCATTGTGGTACCTTATGACATATTTTTTACGAAAAAATTACTCTGAAAAATATCGATTATTTTTATGTTTCGGCAGGATTGGCTCTGGCAGACCTGGGTCATACGACTTGTTTAAGTCTTGGTTAACGATCCAAACCTAGCCTATCGTGGTACCTTATGAGATAGCCACTTACCCCCTGGGCTCTCCAACTATAATCACAACAACGCCAGGACAGGGTAGGGTAGGTTTTCTAGTTGACAATAATGGCGAGGTAGACATTAGTGTGTAAGGGACGGTGTAACTTTGCAGATGTGCTCAGACCATGAAACAGAACAACTTTTCCCATGGAAGATATGATGAAAAACGAAAAGAAATTAACTACCTCCCATTCAAAATTTATGATCAGCTGACTGATCCTGTATTGAAAGTCAAAAAATATTTATTGATTACCACCATTTGTTCCGAACAGAAAGTTGTTCAGTTTCATGGACTGAGCACGCCTGCAAAGTTTTCGCTACACCGTCATTACACCCTGTATATATTGATCAAAACTTTCTGCGTAGGTACTTTTTATCAGATTATTGTGCCAGATTGTGCATGAGTACTACGAGTATTCTTTGGTAATACGAACGAGTAACCCAGCTTGGTTAATGAAAAATAATATTTTCTGACCAATATTAAAATAAATAAAACTCAAATTAAAACGCAAGTAATCAATTGTTTTCATTGGCAGTCAGGAATTTAAATACAATATTTTATTCGAAATGGATTCGAAACAATGAATTATTCTCTTCATTACAGTCGCATGGTAATTATCGTAAATATGGTTTGGCTGTCGGCTGTCTGCTGGAATACCTCGTCAGCAAATATCCGATTTTCAGTCGAATTGAGATTCTGTGAATCAATAGTCGGAATATTTGGCAGTAAGCTTCATTATAGGCTACATTCTCTATTAGATCACAACTTCTTTAGTTGTTCTCATATACAAACCACGATGTTGCGTTGCTTTCCCGGTCTTATAGTTTTATGAAATCGCATGTTTAACCGTGCAGCATTTTATGTGTTGAAAACCACCACATTTTGCGGGAAATGTGAAGGTCACCTTTGTGACAGAGCCTGTGACAGAGCTCCTTTTTATAGAATTTTATCAGAGTTTCATTTGGCAATTACCAAAAAATGTGTTCAAAGATCATAAATTAAAATATTGGACTAAAAATATAGGCTTTACTTGTAGGATGAATACCGGACTTTTTAAAAAGAAATTAGGAGCCATTAGCAAAAAGTCGCATTTAAATGAAAACGAGAAATTAATAGAAGACGTAGCGTCTCTCAAAAATTAAACGGGCTGTCAAATTAACATTTCTGGAATTCTCGGGACATGCCATGGTGTGGGGAAAGGAGGGGGGATGGGGGGGTGTTGCAACAACAAGCGTACTCGTTAAACATGTTCCGTTGTTTTTATCGTTTTCGTGAATAATTCATTTTGTCTGTTTCGTCTCGCCGTCCGTCAGCGAGCGACGAGCCTCAATTTGTCGAGAGCTGCCGTTGTTGACTTCTGCTCTGTTTTCATGTTTAGAATATTCCAAAAAAGCTATGTCATTCTGTTTTGCATATACAAAAAATTCTATACACCGTTTCTGGAGGAAATGAATTGGACAGCTTTATCTCGGGCATCGTTCTGAACAATTTTGACCACCCATACAAACACGACAGGCTGACTGATCTGATTTTACATGAGAGCTCATAGGTATTTTTTTCTCGCTTTTCAACATCGGTCCCATAGTGAACAGTGTTCATTTTGATTCCTTAAACAACTTGTCCAATTAAGTACATTTCTACCTAAACACGGTGTACAAAGTAAAGAAAAACGTATGTATATTACATAATGTTTAGAAATAATTGTATCTAAGCCGGCTTGTAATTATGGCGGGCACTAGACAAATGGCGGCCAAACAACCGACCAACTTTGTCCGAAATGTGAAGAAATGGACGTGAGGGTCCTCTGATTACTCGGAAAAATATAATAAGCTCGCCGATACACACCAAAATCGTCTCTATTTCAGTGTAGGAAGGTCTATAGTCGTGTTTAAGGTGTGTTATAGGCCTTTTGGTGGGTAAAAGACGAGCACGTGATAATAGTCGCATTAGCGGCAAATCCCCGCTTTTTGTTCTTCTACATAAATTTTTACGTCAAGAAGTTTAGTTGGGTCTTTGTATCTACGCTTATATTCTGTTGGAGAAACTTTTGCTGGGGTAATGATTTTGTCTGTCTGCTTTCGTCGATTATGACGTAGTTTTGATTATGAATCCAAAAAGAAGTTAGTAGACTTACGCACAGCAAGTAGCTATAGTTAAACTATTAGCCTTACTTTGATGTAATATTGATAAAAGCAACCTGTAGCACGCAACCAATATCAAATCTGAAAGGGATTCTATCCTACTTACCGCGCTACCATATTACATCAATAATCACATCACGCTCTAGCAATCAGGCGTGGTTATACACAAGTATTGCTAGGTAGGAAAGGGCGTTTGATGTAAGAGACGGTGTACGCATAACTTTGCTTTGCATGAAAAGACTATAAAACTGGACAACTTTTTCTATGGGAAGCTATAAATTCAGATCAGCTGATCAAATGCGAAATCAAAAGATTTTTTTGCTACCCAACATCGTCTCATTCTGGTTCCACCCAGTTTCGATCCCACCCGCTCAGTATCCACATAGCTACGCCGTTTTTTTTTACTAAGTATGTGGATTAAATCGAAACTGGGTAGAATCATAACTAGGCCAGTAGAGGTGGTAATTTTCATGGTCGGATCGGGTCCAGATTATAACATCGAAGGTCGTTACATGGAATGTCGCAACATCGACAACGCTGCATCGAATGGTCGCTACATCGAATGGTCGCTACATCGAATGGTTACCACATCGAATGGTCGCCACATCGAAAGGTCGCCACATCGAATATGCATTACATTGAAGGTTGCCGTGTCGAATGTTTCTGCATCTAATAATGCAGTATTGAATGTTCCCTCGTCAGGTGAATAGCCCGCCCCTTGTCGTCCCCAAAGAATGCTTTCTTGGCATCGTAGCATGAGGTGGCGAACCCTAACACTGATATTTCGTCTGTTGCTGGTGGCAGGCCCAGACCCGCAAAGTCTGCGGTACACCGTCGTCTCTTGTACCCGGTAAATACCGCACCTCCACTACAATTTATTAGTCAGTTCCCGGAAGCTCTCAAGCTACCGGAAGCATTGCTCCCGTTCCCTTGCTCTACACAGGACGACGAGTCACATCGAGACAATATAGGTAAGTCACTGACACAGGTCAGAACTATAATAGCTAACTGTTACAGAGAAATAAGATCACTGAACACGGATATATTTTCTGACTTGCCATAAAAAAAGACACGGACGAACGAATCAGGGAACGAAGTATATCTTTTTGAATACTTGGCATCTAATTTCCTACTTGCCTCTAATAAGTCCTGAAGCAAGAAATCGACTTAGTGGACTGGGACATTTTGTATGTGATTTCCAGTGTTTCGGAATTGGTCTTTAGAATGATTTCACCCTATAATCAGTCGTCTTGCTTTCTTAGAATAATTGTATCCGTCCATATAGCTTATTAAGCAGGATCCTGCTCCGCCGCTTTCCTACTCCATCATGGTGATAGAATGTTCCTCACAAACCATTAGTCAAAGTTACCCTCACTTCATGGGTCACCAATGGACATCGGAATAAGTCAGCCTATAATCAGTCGCCTTGCTTCTAACAACCTATAATGTAATTGTATTCGTCCGTATATTTGTTCTGTCATGAAACTGGAATAACTTTCCTCCCCATCATGGTGATAGAATGTTCCTTCCCATATAATGGTGATAGACGTTCATTTGGCACAGGGCCACTTTCATATTAACCATGTTCTCGTGGGAAAGCAGTTTCATTGACAAACACACCCTTTTCTCCACCACTCATGTTCTAACAAACTATATCTACCTTTATCCCTTGCAGGTAAAAATACGAGCACTTTCGCCAGTTCTGACTAGTATTTATCCCATTTAAAAGTTATATTGTTACACAAAGACAGATTGTCAGCCTGTCATCAAAACAGATTGTCAGCCTGTCGTCTAAAATTGTTATTACGAACCCCACAGGAAGTAAAAAATGGGATGATGCTATTCTAAGCCTGAATCATACCTATGAAGACATGTATAATATTAGAATTGTTTTGCATACGAGCACATAAAATGGCAAACTCACCAAAACACACCACTAAAATGTTAGAAGCCATAAACTATAGTGTGTTTACATAAACCTTACAAATTGTTTGTTTAGGACTGACGAGTCGGTACTGTTTTTACATGACGCTGGAAGTATTTTGTTTGCTGTTATAAAGGTACCCAATCTATAAAGGATGTAAAGGACAGCCCTCCGAAAACGAAAAAATATGTCAGAAAAAGGAAATAAAAATATATACAAAATAACGAACACCAGATTGCATCTACTACTTACTTATTTTTCGGATAGGTACTACTATAACTAAAAAAAATTACGTCTCCTGAAACATTTTCTTTTAGGCAGTTGATCAGATTCATGATCTGAATGCACCTTTTCAGTATTCGAGAGCTGACCTTACATCCTGTATAGGTTTTCCTTGAAATACCCGATAAGTAAACACTTCCAAAAACAAGAGATAGCGAAATGTTGCGTTTACCTACTCAAATAGCAGTATGCCAATATTGTTACAGTTTTACGGTAGCATACATAGCCACCTAGCATAACACAGTGTGTAACCCAAGGCGGGTATCACAATTGATGTCCGTGGCTGCGCATTAGGAAATACCCATCTATACGGGGTATAACAAAGTGAAAAGAGGTCAACCTATACAATGTGTTACAGAATAATAGGCGAAAGGTGGAAAGCGTTGTACAGTCTATTTCAAAAATTAAAGCCGCCGTAACGTTTTTGAAAGTTACACATTATACACAGTCTAATCTAATAAACCTTTATCTTGTTGCCATGTCTGTCTGTCTATCATTATGCCGCGTCCTTATATCTTCATCAGTTTTAGAGCTATCGACATAAAATTTAATATGAAGATAGATCGTGTTGACCCAAATAAAGAAATATTGAGATTCAAAGATGAAAGGGGCAAAAACTTTAATTTCCAAGTAGATTCCAAAAGAATACTTTTAGAATGTCAATATTAAACAAATCAAATATAATAAAGTAGGTACATATAAATTCAAATTATGATTAAGACGAAGCCACTAATTGATTATGACAATTTTATAAGCCTTGTAAGTCCTATGGTATTCAAAACGAGTGTTTCTGTGCTGCGCTGAATTTGGTTCACGCATTTTTGTCATTAATATAATCATCTAACTTATAATAAGCTTTATAACATTTTTTTAATAACAGACTTAAATTTACTTTCTGATAGACTTACATATCCTCCGGTATTTTGTTATAGTATCGTATACTTAGACTCGAAATGAAGTCCTAACTTTGGCTAGTCTAAACCAGGTTGATCTAATTCATTTCTACTCCTTGTGTTGCGGTTATGCCTTTCATAATTTCTAGTGAAAGTATTTATATACTCTCTGACGTACATGATATATTTTCGTAAATATATTACATGGTACGGTCGTAAAATACCTTTAAACAGTTCTCTAAGGGAGTCACGACTGCAAAGTTTATAAATTGCTCTAATGGCCCTTTTTGAAGTAACAAAAATTGTTTCAATATCAGCGGCGCATCCCCACAACAAAATTCCATAGGACATACTGTGAAAAATAACTAAAGTAAACAAGTCGTGCAGTTGCAATATCCGTAACCTCTAATTTTACACTTTAGGCAGCCGAGCTTAATCTTCCGATAAAGATGTATATGTGACCCCATTGTAGCTTTGAGTCAAGAGTAATCCCTAAGAAAACTGTGCTGGTAGTAAATTGTAATTTTTCATTATTAAGTTGTACATAATTACTCGATGAATGTACTACATTTGGCAAAGTAAATAATACACATTTTGTTTTCGCATTTAGAACTAAATTATTTGTAACCAACTATGAATTTGTCCAAGAGTGTGATTTACTTCGCCATAATTCTGTGCATGTCTATCAACCTTAAATATAAGGATGTATCATCAGCAAATAATACAATCTTGACAAGTTCTGTACCATGTAAGGCAAAATCATTTATATAAATTAGAAATAAAATATCCTAATATAGAGCCCTGCAACACCAATTTTAACACGAGACCCTGTGATTTGGCGCCATTTATTTGACCTTGAGTTCTATTATCTAAATATGAATTCATCAGTTTTAGCTGTGTTTTGAATACTGTAATGGTCTAACTTAGCAATAAAGTTTCATGATCTACGCAATCAAACGCTGGAAAGATCACAAAAACACCAATGGCATCCTTTGATTCTTCCCAGGCATTAAATACATGTTTCATAGGAGCAACACCAGCATCTGTGGTACAACGTCCCTTTAAAACTGAATTGCTGGTTGTGTAACAAATTGTTTCTATTAAAATGGGACAGCATTTGATTGGAGTATGATCTTCTCAAATACTTTGCTCAGAACTGGCAGAATAGATACAGGTCTATAGTTACTGGACTTGTCTGTCGCCAGCTTTAAACAGCGGAACTACCTTGCTATCTTTCATTAAATCGGGAAAGATGCCATGATCAATACAATCATTAAAGATATCAGCCAAATAGGCGCTAACAATTCAATCACTGATTTACAAACTTTAACTGACATGCCCATAAATCTTCGGTGCTCTTAACCTTAATATCTTTAAAAGTTTTTAAATACACTGTGGACTAACATGATGAAATTTTAATTCCGAATTGCAGACATCTACATTTTGTTTCAGTAAAATAGATGAAATTGATGGTGAAGAGTTCAGTGATTTAGTCGTTTTTAGCGGTATATTTGTGAAAAATGATTCAAACTCCTGCGCTACATCTGAATTTGTACTAATCATGCCGTTGTCAGTATTAAGGGAAAAGTTATTTTCGCGTGGCTTAGTTTTACCTGTTTCGCTATTAATAACTTTCCAGACAGCTTTAATTTTATTGTCTGAAGACTTTATTTTATTACTAATAAAATTTGCTTTAGCAATTAGACAAGCTATCTTAAAAGTTTTGGAATATTTTTTTACCAGCTCATTAAAACTGCCATCAGTTGTCATGTTTTTAAGCTCGTAAAGTTCAAAAGTCTATCTCTGCTAATCCTAAGACCTTTGGTCGCCCAATCACAAATTTAAATTTCGTATTAATTTCTTTTGTGTCTATGTTAAAAATCAGTTCAAATTCTTCACTTAATAAATTAAAAAAGTCTTGGTATAAGGTATTAGGATTATCTAAGTTATAATTATGGAATGGTAATTTCTTCATCAATACATTTTGGTATTTTCTAACCTACTAGCAGTGATGCGCCTGGTTTCTATTTTGATTGTTTTAATATGGAATTTGAACGGAAATAATACGGATTGGCCTTGTGATCTGACTGAAGAGAATTAATAATGCATTTATCTACAGGGTCACAATCACTAAATACATTATCAATACATTTGGCAGAAGTAGCCGTCACACAGTAGGCTCATAAAATACATTAGACAAGTTAAATGATTTAAAAGACCTAAAATTTATCACTGAATGCATTTCTTACTAAAATGTCTACATTAAAGTCTCCAGCAACAATAACATGTTTATTTGTTTTTGTGACTAATTTGAGTACATCTTCCATAACTTCTAATAATGTAGTAAAATTGTTAGCTATAGGCGGTCTGTATACGCATACTATAACATGACTTTCCAGCTCAACACAAGATAACTCAGTACAACTCTCAACCGACAATCCAACAACATCCTTACGTTCCTTGAATTTAATATTATTTCTAATGAGTATTAATGAGCCTCCATGGATTGCGGATTTTCGGTTGAAAGAACTGGCAATACAGTAATTTTCATAATTTATTAAAATGTCATGATCATTTTGGAAATGTTCTGTAAAGCAGACTACATCATAGTTATGCTTTTCTAAAAACAATTCAATTTCAATACCTTGCTGGAAAAGCCCTGAATATTTTGATGTAAAACTTGTAATTGATTTAGCTTTTCCTTTGTCTTATGCTGAGTGCAAGAAGACCCCGGTTTGTTTATGTCATTTACATCAGTCAAAGACAGGGTTTCCTTTGTCTTAAAATCTAGTTTAAATCATTATTAATAATGTTACTTATTAATGTAGATGATGACACGTATTTTGTGTCGCTTATATTATATGCTAACAATGTAGCGACTTGCTTCTTATAATAATCCGAACAGGTACATAGTATCCTGAGTCAGTATAAATTTGTGAATAAAATTATTCACATCAAAATAAGAAATAGCATCGCTATGATGACATGTTATATTGTACAAGTGCATGTTCATTTTATGCACACATTTGTTTTGTTGTGCTGATAAATTTGTGCAATATGGAAAGTTGCACAAAATGAACTTGCACTTTGTCTGATTGTGTAAATTGAGCAACACCTCCAAGCTATTATCTAGTGCACTACGACTAATGTTGGAATGATTTCCTATCATAATTATTATAGTGGTGTGCTCATCAAATTTCCTACAGCTACTTGTTTAACAATATCCTCAAAAGAGGCGTCAGGACAACACACGTTTGTCACTTGTTGATTTAAACGATAGTTCAATAATTGTCCAAAACCTACACCTAATTTATCCGAATAAATAAGAGTCTTTTTGGGAGTTTTCGCTGAAGGAAGGTCCTTTGTCGATCTGGATGCACTGTCACTGTCAAGAGCTGGTCCTGCGTGTGGTCGAGTGGTAGGGCACGGGCATTGGTCACGACGTCGTGCCTTCGGGGTCGGGCAAGCTTGGGCTGAGACGGTGGACGCCCTAGAAGAACGCGGTGCAGCGGCTGGGGTGGGCGGCACTATAGCCCTCTCGATCTCGATGGGAGAGGCGGCAGGTGACCCCGCAGGCTGCACGTTGCTGTCAGCTACCGACACCTGGTGTGCCCGCGCATCTTGGTGCACGGCGGGGGCAGGAGCACGTGAAGCGCCCCTGCCGCGTCCGCCGCGGTGTCCTCCACGTCGTCCTCGCCGGGTGGGTGACTTAGTCGTTGGTGTAGGCAGGGTAGGAGCACCTCTGCGTCCGCCACGTCGAGTTCGCCGGGTGGGTGCTTCAGCCGCGATGGCAGGCGCGTCAGGAGCGGCAGGTGGTGCCGGCACGGCAGGCGGTGTCGTCGCGGCAGGTGGTGCCCGCGCGGCAGGTGGCCCGCGCGGCGGTGGTGTCGGCACGGCAGGCGGTGTCGTCGCGGCAGGTGGTGGCCGCGCGGCAGGTGGTGGCCGCGCGGCAGGTGGCGCCCGCGCGGTGGTGTCGGCACGGCAGGCGGTGTCGTCGCGGCGGGTGGTGCCCGCGCGGCAGGTGGTGCACGCGCGGCCGGGGGTGCCGGCGCGGCCGGTGGTGCCCGCGCGGCAGGGGGTGCCCGCGCGGCAGGTGGTGCCCGCGCGGCAGGTGGTGCGCGCGCGGCAGGTGGTGCCTGCGCGGCGGGTGGTGCACGCGCGGCGGCCCGCGCGGCAGGTGGTGCCTGCGCGGCAGGTGGTGCCCGCGCGGCAGGTGGTGCCGGCGTCAGGTGGCGAGTGCATCAGATGTATCAGTATTCACGGATGCCAACTCCTCATCTTCCATCAGCAGGTCCAGTAACTCTGCATTCTGTTGCTGTAGTTCTAGTAGCTCCGAAGTTGCACAGAGAGGTTCATGTGCTAATCGGCTCTCTGCATATTTAGTCTCAGCATTAGCGAGCTGCGTTTGAAGATGATCAATATACAACTCGCTACTTGTGTGCAAGCTTTCTGATGCTGTTATCTGCATCGTCATCTGCTTGATCTTTATTTCTGCTTGATGGAACTCTTCTTGCATTTTCTTATTAACAGTTTATATTCATCAGTATGCTTCAATAAATTGATTCTCTTAATTCTATTCGGTTGTCGTTTACAGTTAATCTTAATAGTTTCAGGTTATGTCTAGTCTTTTTAATGAATTTGTTTAGTCTTAAATATTTCTTTATTTTATTTCCTTTTGTAAGAATTGTGTGGCGTACTGTACTTATGTCCTGCACTTCCAGTTTATGATGTAGGGAAACACTGAATTTATTTTCTATGTCTTCTTTTTCTTGAGAACAAATTATATCTAATGTTTTTGGACCCCGACCCATTCAAGTGAAAGAGGGGCAAAAAAAACTCATTAACTCTCCCGAAGACTAGGATCCAAACGTCCCTACTAAAAGGTTTTCATTGTGTATTGATATCTCCGATCCGTTTCCTATTTCCTCCTAATAATTGTAATCGGAAACCCTATTCTCGATCATAAAGAGTTCCTTGGGCCTATGCTTAATGATTATTGATCACTATCATGCAGCCTGGTCAGTAGCACTGGTCACGCGAGACTCACATAGAGAGGGTGCGAAAAAATTAAAATTGTGTCTCTAAAAACACACGTAGCGTCCGTTTGTGGGTTATTTTTGAGCAGCGCTATCGCATGCGTTAGGAAAATGCGATTATTTACCTTCTTTCATACAAGCTCAAGCATTGCACAACACTAAGGCGCAAACTCCACCAAAAAGACAAGGGCATAGGACGTAAGAATGACAGTTGACAGACAAGTGATCGTCAAATATTCTTCTTAGTTTTTGACGCTAGCTGTCATGGATGCGACGCTTTGGCGACGCTTTGGCGACGCTTGTGTGTGCCTTTGTCAATACTTTTCGTACATTTTGTATGGAAACGTCGCGATGTCAAACGTCAAGCGTCATGCCCTACGCCCTATGTCCTTTCCTTGTCCTCTCTGTGGAGCTTGGGGCTTAAGTCCTACTGAGTCAACGGATGCGTATGTCAAACCCTTTGACATGGAGCTGTATTTCCCATTTTAAGACGTATTCAAAAAAGGTAGCATAGCGGGATTGGTAGCATACCTACCGGTCCTAAGGGAAACTGCCTTCTTAAAGGCATCTTGGCTGATATGAATGATATAATGTTAGAGAGACCCTGATTTATTTCCAAATAGTTTCGACGACAAATTCTATTCGTGGAAACAATGTTGGATAGCTACAAATTATCTACTTTTCTTCCGAAACACTGTAGATTATATTCTGTGCCTAAAACTACCCATAACAGCTCGTTTGACTCACGCTTCTGCTAGCTAGAGTAAGTCGACCCCTCTGGCCTCAATTGGCGTAAATGACATAAAGCACTTTTTACAGGAGAGCCAAAAAACGAAAAAATAAAAATATAAATTGAGATATCTTTTTTGTTTTTTTAGCTATAATAATGCTTCTTTTATCAAAATACTTGCCCGAAATTGTTTCAAAACCTTATAAGGGTTGCACAGGAGAAGAATGAAGATTTAAGAAGTTAGCATGCATATACGACCAAAAATTTTTTTATTGAATGTCATTTACTACCCAAAAAATGAGTGAAAATTTACTGTTTATAAATGATTAGGTAGTAAAAGACAAGAAAACAACAAAACCGCCAGTAAAATGAGTCGTAAAAGCCTATTTAGTCGAACTTTAACGACTTTATTTTATTCTAGATTAAGATAGCTGTGTGTTATTTATGTAGATTTATAATTTGCTTGCCGATTTGCCTAAAATTATTATAAGTTTAGGTGTTATTAAATAAAAAGTGAATAATTCATTGTGTATTATGTGTCAAATAAAACTATTATGTTATTTATGAATCAATAATTTAAGAATCAAAATGTATGTGGCCATATTTTATACCATGAGCATTGAACACGTCGATAAATACGTAGCTAATGCTTGCATACAACAAGAAAATAACCTACTACAACTTTCTGAAATAGTTTAGTTTAATAATCACATTACGGGTACGTAGATATCTCATTTTCATAACATGAGTAAATACTAAACTTTGGCACTAATTGTCTAATCTACCAGCTATACCTTAAATGATAAAGAACAAAAGAAAAAAATGATCTCAAATCAAAAAATAGAATCACGATTGAAAATATTTTTATTAAATTAGCCAATAAACTGAACCTCAAATACTCAATCTAATCCTCTCGTCATTTTTGTCACTTTCCGATAGTACTTCCACAACTTGAGCTGGGTGTTGTTAATATTCATTATAATAACGTCTAGGCATTGTTTGATTGTCTTAGGCGCTTCAAGTCCTTGAATTTTGCAATTTAAATCGGTAATCTGCGTTAGTACAGACGGGATGTTTTCAAGTCCTTTATTTTCTTACTTTTCCCTTTTCCTTTAGTTTTATGCTCAATATACATTTCCATTATTGTTTCTGGAGCATCTGGCTTTACAGCTTTATTCATAATTATTACTTTAACGAGTCTTATCGCGATAGTTTTTTAGGTAAATAAGCGATTTACCTGGACACTCGACGTTTCGACTGGGTTGCACCAGTGGTGGTCGCGAGCAGACTGAAGTAGCAGCGAGTTGTCATCAGGGCGGTAGGCAACTAGATTTTCTGCTACCCACATATTGTCTTAATAATTTAAATTGTTTGTAAACATTACACATTAGGCCGGCACACAACACTCACAATGTCTGACGATCGGTCCGATGGTGAATCGCGCGTTTTTATTTTGTCTATTACCGGACTCCATGTTGTAGACAATTTAAATCCGTCCTCCCGATTGAAATTATTGGGGTTCTTTTTGATTTCTATTGCCTCCCTCAGCACTCTGGAGTAATAGTGACGTTCAAATCGCTTATTTACCTAAAAAACTATCGCGATAAGACTCGTTAAAGTAATAATTATGTGTGAAAGTAATCGCGAGTGCTTTAAAAGTTATTTTACAGCTTTATTGTTGCAGTATCAAATTTATTTATTTCGTAAGGTGCTACTCAGATTTTCTTCTTTTTCATCTTTATAACGCAAAATCTTTCAAAATTTATATTCTCTAAATTAGAAAACTAATTGTTTGGGCTCCTTTGCTTGCAAAAGGCCGACATGTTTTGTGTCAGCGCGAAAAAATCGTCAACCTTACACAGTAGAGGTCAAAGAATAAACAGAATTTTTCAATTGGGATGAAATTGCCTACCAAACATTTTCGACTGAGACTGTAAAAAATATAAAAACAAAGGAAAACCGAGTAACAACTTTCAAAATCAATTAATCAGATACTGCACAAATTAAATCCTCCATTAAACCAAATGCTCGAGAAACAAAATGGAAATGTGTATTGAGTAGAAAACAAAGGAAAAAGGAAAAGAAAGGAATAAGGAAGAAAATCAGGGATGTAAAATTCGTCATTTCAGTAGGAGTTGAAAAATTCATAATTTGAAGTACCTTTGTGACAATCAAACTATAACCTAGACATCATCATAATGAATATTCACAACATCCAAATTAAACTAAAGTTTCAAATGTATTATTGGAAACTGACGAAGATGACGAAATGATGCAGATTAAGTACTTCAGGCTCAATTTAATTTCTTACAAATATGTAATTTCATTAGTGATTTTATTATTTGATACAATATCTTTTCTTTTTCTTTTGTTCTTTATCATTTAAGGTACCTATAGGTGGATTAGGTAACTAGTCCCAAAGATAAGTACTCACTCATGTTATGAAAATGAGACATCTAACTCGTAATGTGATTCTTAAAATAAATTATTGTAGAAGGCAGGTTATTTTCTTGTTGTATGCAGGCATTAGCTATATTTTATTTAATATAATAACACCGAAACTTATAAAAAATTATAAGTACAATTATTTTAGGAAAATTGGCAAGCAAATTATTAAAAAGCTACATAAATAACACACAGCTATCTTAACCTAGAATAAAAGAAAAAACGTTTAAGTTTAACTAAATAGACTTTAACGACTCATTTTACTGTCGGTTTTGTTGTTATCTTGTTTTTTAATACCTAATTATTTGAAAACAATATTTTTTTACTCATTTCTTGGGTGGTAAATGACATTCAATAACAATTTTTTTTTGGCGTATATGCATGCTAACTTCATAAATCCGCATTCATCTCCTGCGCCTGATGAGGTTTAGAAGCCATTTTTGGCAAGTATTTTGCTAAAAGAAGCATTATTATAGCTAAATAGGCAAAAAATATATCTCAATTTATATTTTTTGCTTCTTATGTAAAAAGTGCTTTACTTCATTTACGACAATTGAAGCCATAGCCCGTGTGCTTTTAGTTAAGTAATACTTTTGAGACTTACATACAGCATCAGAACTTATATTTATGAATTATATAATAATTGTCATTTACAACTGCCCTGATAGCATGATTAAAAATAATCTTTTACGTATAAGAATTATCATTTACGACTGAAAAGTCACGCAATTAATTATTTTTTCTTGAGAAGATATAGAAGTAAACGACTTACTTTTTAATTTCACACATCAAATTATCTTTTGCGACCTTAGATTACGAAACTTACTATGAAATTAGTGTTGCATTTTGTAACAAGCAATAAAAACCTTATGACGCTGTAATATGAATGCACACATGGAATTATAATGTCTCACAGAAAAACAGTTATTTGCCGTCAGGACCACATTTTTGGACTATGATTAAGGTTTCATTGGGTCGTAAATGACAATATTTTGTAATTTTTAGGTCAAAATGCACTTTACGCCCCTTCTTCTACGATGAATATTTCGAATAATCCTATATGCGGCATTTACGACGAACATTTTTGAATTGTTGTCACAATTTTTTGGGTCGTAAATGACATTTTTTATAATTAATGTGCACTAATGTATTTTACGCCCTTTCTTTAACTAGCAATTTGTTTTTTAACAACTAGCACGACACATGATCAGCATTTATGTAAATGAAATGTCTTTTACGTTAAATTTTTATCATATTTTTAAAATTGAGGCAAAAAAAACTGTGGTAGTAAAAGACATTTTTTTGGAGATATCGAAATTTTAAATACACAGATCGATAGAGAAAAAAAAACTGAACAAGACTGCATTTTTAACTCATTTTCGCCAAAAATGTCATTTACGCCAATTGAGGCCAGAAGGGTCGAAGTATTCTTTGCTCGTGCGTGGCGCGCACATTAATCACCTACTTCTGCTCAAAGAAAGGTTTTCTTTCAATCCGACTAACGACTAACATTGATGTATCGGTGGTTTTTGCCGGCATTAGCGACTTCAGACTTATCTATCAACACAAGGCCACAGTTCTGTGAGCTCTTTTCTAAACTAACTCAAATTCTCAGACATTTCTTAATAGATATTTATTTCTATTTAGAACAAATTTTATATGAAATCCTTTAGAAATACGACGATTATTTCATGGACTATACAGAGTACCTACAGTATAATATTTCCCACAGACTATGCCTGCTAGTGAAAGAAAAATAGGGAGTTTACAAAATGATCACTCGACCCTATTTAGAATTATCGCAATTGTCACTTGTTACATAACCAGGGTTGCTACTCTCAGTAAGTATACCAAAACAGCAACAACTGATACAAAACGTAATATGATTCATAAGGATCTTGATTTTTTGCCATACAAACCAGTATCATGTTTAACGCATCCAAACGTTAGCGTACCATGAAGACACAATACTTTAACAACTTAACTAATTATCTAATTGCACTGTTTAAAATAAAAGATCTAGGCTGAAGGAGATCTTGGATAATTTAGTTTAAAATAAAAGTACAGAAATAAGTTTTGTATGTCAAAGATGGCGGAATAATTTTAGTTACGTGAAGAACCCGTAGATGGCGCTACGCGAAGAAAAAGGTGCTCTAATCTAGTCTTTGATCTAGTCTCTATTCCATCAGAGTATAGTATTCTTCATAGACACTAGTTTATATATATAAGTCTATGGTATTCTTTGATTCCATCTGATATTTTACTATCTAAACCATAAGATGGCGCTTTCTGTTTTTCTTTACTTTGAAACTTCTTATTAAAACCTTGTTGACCTACTTATCAGGTACTTTGTCGACTCGCACATTGGTAATAGAAATAAAACATGTTTTTCTAGTTTTTGTATTATAATAATAACAAGCAAGTATATACAAATACAATAAGGATTGTTGTAACACATTTAGATGTTATATTCGTCCTTACAAATTAATTTCATATATTTTTCGAGGATATACCTCTGCTACGGTCTTGCTGCAGTGCCCTTCTTTGCACCTCCCTGCTGGCCAGCAACCAACCAAACCAGCTCACTCGCTCCAATCAGGATACCTTAAAAGACAAGCAATAATTAATTAATTGAAAGGGAAAAGTCCGTGTGGTAGCGTCTAATAATACTGCCACCCCTAGTCCACCTCAGGGTGATTCGTAAAACGCAACGCAGAGTTATGGACCTCGATTGAATATCTATCGACTATGTTGAACCGTTGGTCAACCGCATGGCCGCGATGATACCGCCTACAGTAGTAGTACCTATTCCCAAAGAGGGTTGACTTCAGACGGGCGGCCGGCCATAAAACATAGCCAAATCCTTTTTGCTGTATGATTTTATTTTACAAGCAGATTTAGTTCAGTATACTCCAGCTTGGAAATCCCATCTTCTTCTTCTTTTCGAGTGGGACACCGAGTCGACGAAGGACCCAATTAACCTGGTGTCAGAGTTTTTAAGCCGCCTACTACCTACTGCTAGCAGGCCTCAGAATTACATCAAAAGTGCACTTACAGTTAGTCCGTTCCAAAAGACTTTCACCGTGTTCAGGCAGGAGAAATTATGATGGATCTGGTCGATCAATTGCGCCAACCAACCAATATTATCTTCAAATAAACAGACAGTTTACTTACTATTGTATTTTTCTGAAAAATAATTTGGCTTTAGATTGTCAATATAAAAATAACATGTCATGTCAGTCACGAACAAGTCACGAACTGACGTGACATCTTTCACAGACTTATTTTGACGCTGATATTTCATACCAGCTTCAGAAAAGATTATTTTGAAGAGTCCCTAATATTATAACATTTAAAATCTTATTCATAAATTCTTCTCGCGAGAAAAATGGTAATGATTTGACATCAGACCTCCATATGATGACGTTACTCAGACTTTGACAAATCCTTGGACTTTGACTGAGAAAGAAGTCAAATCGAGCGGATGTTTTTATGACACGGGAAATAAAGAAGATCTTGGGAGAATAATATTACTTTTATTTTCTTCTAATTTCTCCCTCAGGATAGCCCGTTGTTGTTGAGAGCAAAGGACCGCACAAATCATATTAACTTTTCATAAAATGTGAATTTATGGTACGGTGCGTATTTCAAGATTTTAAAGTAAGGGTTCCTAAATGACTGAAATGGGGGCGGCGGGGGTAGTGGGCCTAATCCACGGCATGATCCTTTAATCCAAGAAATATGTGGCAACCATCTTCTTATTTACCTTGAGTTTCTCTGATATGACATGACATCTCAGTTGTTTCCAGTTAAAGTCAGTAAACGTCAATATCTTCGCTAGTACCACAAATTAGGAATACGGCGCGCGGGCGCCTTTACCAGATGGCTCACTCGGTACTAGCGACGGTTTTGATGCTTACTGAGGAAAACTGGAAAAGACCGGAATCTCAAAGTAAATAAGAAGGTGGTTGACACGAATGTCATATTTATTGGATTTAAAATTAGCTCAGAATCATACAGCGTTCTTTGTCAGATTTTGCTGTTTTGACGTTTTTATACTTAGGAATTTTTGACAGTAGCAACCCTGGCTATGTAACGAATGCCAATCGTGAAAATCCGAAATAGGGCCGAGTGAACCTTCTGTAAACTCTCTATTTTGTGCTAGTACTGAGTGAGCCTGTCTATTGCCTGGTTGTGATTGTGACACCACCAAGCAGTGCGATGACGTCACGATGACGTACAGCCCCGTCCCGACCGCAGTCCGCAGCAGCTCGGCGTCACATGGCGACGGCAGGCGACGGCAGCCGACGGCACGTCACTCGCCTGCGCCGCGAGATAATGTTATACACAGCAGCTGTCCACATCTGTCACAGATATTAGCTTGTCAGGCGCCTCAGTGGGTCAACATCAGACGGGACGGATAATTTAGTGGTAGAACATTATAATATCGTTAGTATGGCATTTATTTATGACTAATGGTTCGGTTAGGCTAAATCTTCATACAAAAAAAGCACACTAGGCACGCGCTTTTACCCTCTGGTTAGCCGGTAGAGAATGCCGCGTGGCATTAGGCCCGACTTTTGTACTATGTGCAATAAAGTATAAAAATAAACAAGTAGATGTGTTAAAAACAAAAAACCCGACTGCGGTAATTTTAAAAGAGTATTGTGCTTTAAAAATCCGCTATCTTGAATCTACAATTTTTTAATATAGCCAGTGTCACTCGCGCTACTAAGACGAATCTAACGACACCTCATACCTCAAAATCCAACTATCCGTTTGGGCTGTAGCCCGTGAAAAAGAATTTTCTTGTCCACATACATACATATATACATACATACATACATACTCTCGAAAACATAACCCTCCTTCTGAGGCAGTCGGGTAATAAATAAATAAGGAGAAAAACACACGGAAACGTCCGGTTGTGCGTCGTTTGATCGATTTTCCACCTTGTTTTTATACGAATGCGGTTTAAGTCAAACGGTTTGACAGACGCATCCGTCCACACAGCGTTGTGCGTGCGATGCCGCTTGACATAAACAGTATTCGTATGAAGGTAGGGTGCAGTAGAGGTTGCGTGTGTTTTCGCCTTGGGCTCTAAATGTTAGTATACAGGGTGTTAGGGACAGTGTACCGAAAACTTTGAAGGCATGATCAGACCATCAAACTGAACAACTTTTACTATGGGGCCAATGGTGAGAAACGAAAAAAAAATTCCGACCTCCCATACGAAATTCACGATCAGCTGACTTTGTATGGGAGGTCGGTTTTTTTTTCGTTTCCCACCATTGGCTCCATAGTAAAAGTTGTTCAGTTCCATGGTCTGAGCACCCCTGCAAAGTTTTCGTTACACCGTCCCTAACACCCCGTATTTTATTTCTAGAGTAAGAACTAGAATTCTCATATAGATTATGTAAGTTTTTTTATATTCTGGAAAGTCATGCCGCTCCCGTATCGGCTTATATAGCCATGAAAAATCGGGATAATTCGTCTGTCACAGACGAATGAGGCCAATGATGATTATATTCTGGACTGACAAACTTTTACGTACCCACGGCACTATTACAAATTATGGCTCGCGGCGCACAGTAACTGAATATGTGGGTATTAAAAGAGATTTAGTATTTCAGAAATATAGTAGAGCTAGGCGAGGCTTACCACTCGACAGTGCGGTGGCTTACAGTTTCATACGGCATCGACGGCTCCAACAGGGTTAATATTCAGTTTAAAGCTGCTTCTATTTTTACCCGAATGCCTCAGAAGGAGCGTTATGTTTTTCGAGAGTATGTATGTATGTATGTGGACAAGAAAATTCTTTTTTACGGGCTACAGCCCAAACGGATAGTCGGATTGTGGTGTCGTTACATTTGTCTCAGCAGCGCGAGTGACACTGGCTGTATTAAAAAATTATGGATCCAAGATGGCAGATTTTTACAGCAAAATACTACTTTCAAATTACCGCAGTCGGGTTTTTTCCTGCTTAATATTAATTATTACACACAGTTCAAACACAATTGGACCTGCACGCCCGAGGACCTCAAACCCACAAAATATAGCAGTTGCCAAGCACTGCCAATCGCTGCTTTAAGTTTTTTGTAATATCTTATCAATTAGATACGTACCTATATCACGCCTATATCCCTTGCGAGGTAGGCAAAGCATAAACTGCTGTAAAACGGACATTTACGTGGTGTAAACTACGTCTGACAAAAGTTCGAAAGTCATTCAGGAGACTGTATATCACCATAGAGCCAGGTTGTCAGCCTGTCGCCTAAAATTTAAATACACATTCACTTTCAAATCCCTTAGTCGCCGGGAAAGATATGAGGTGATGCTATTCTAAGCCGGCACCACGCGGCACCTGCTCTGCATCTTACTGAAATATCTATTTACGACGGACGGCAACGCATAGCTACACCGACCTCATGCTACGCCGCGCTACACGAATTTGTAAACCGCTACGCCGTAGAAAGCTGCTACGACGCAAATGTTGTAAGAGAAAATAAAATCTAATTTTACTTTACTTTTGATATTAAACTAGGATTTGCACAAAGTGCTTTTGAAAACCGTCTGTCTACTTAGTTTATTATCTTTCCAGATATTTTATTCAGGTCCACCAAAGTTATTTATTTAAATACAATTTAAAAATTAGATATATTTTCATAGAAAAAATCCAGTCTTTGTGCTATTTATAACAAAACAGTTAAGAAATCTTTCACAGATACATTCTGTGTATAGTCTGCCTAAAAAGTACATGTTGCCAGGTAATGTTGCAATTTCGTACAAAGTGGCGACCTCATTTTTTTAAGTACTTTTCAGACACACTATGCGAGTACCCTGCTGGCTGTCTAATATTATAAATAATTTTAATAATATAATTAATTTCCTGAAAGCTTTTATAAATAATTTTCTCAAACATGCTAAGAAATATGACAATTTCTTTAAAAAAACAATCCAGAAAGTTTGACATTGTCTGTGATTTTGTAATTTCTGAACGATTTCTTTTTTACACAACTGCAATGGATTTCAATACAACTTTTCTGGCGCGATATCGAAATCGTTCAGAAATTACAATATAAAAAAAGAATAACTCCAAATCCACATCAACAACTTTTTATATCAAATTACCATAAAATAAATTAAAATCTTTATAATTTCCTAGCATTTTTTGAGAAAGCACTATGTAAGCCTCAGGGAAAATGACTTTTGCTAGACTCTCGGACTTCAAACTCTACTCGTCAATCAAAGTCTTATTTTCCGTTCTCGTCAACAATCTACTATTACTTCTACCGTCACTGGAAAGGTATCTCTCGTTGTTATAACTTGAAAGTAAAAAGTAGATCCCGAGTGGTCGTATCGTGTATCAGCTCGGCGATCGGTTTATTAGAGCGGTGTCGAGTGACTCCCCTGAGGCAGTCCTTCCTTCATCATACAATTTACTGTACTACCTGCCTGACCTACCCGTAATATAGCTTCGAATAGCGTCTATTCTGTAGTGTCATTTTTATAAGGATATACTTATGTTAAGTAATTTTATTTTACGGATTCATCATCACATCGTAATTAGTCTATAGCAGTCCACTGCTGCAGGCACAAGAAACTCTACAGTTATCGCCATCCAGTTGCTACCAGCTGATCTCTTCAAGTTATCGTTCAAACAATAACAAAAATGATCAGCATATTAAATTGCAGCTGCAATTTCAAACAGTCTAATAGAAAACGGTTGGCATCCAAACCGTAAGACAGCATTGACACAACAATACCCTCTCAATACCTCACGCCACAGCTCACAAGAGCACTCAATGCATTCTCAGTCTACTACTGTAGCAGGCAGAAGGTATTACACTATCCTTGATGCAGCGGAGGGAGGCTTCATTGAGCAATGTGATACATGACAATACATGTATCTAGTAATGCATTCAATGATTGCGAGAGCCGAAAGACGGTTCCGTGCTTCTATGAGGGCACGTTAAGCCGTCGGTCCCGGTTGCTGTCTATGATTACTTAAACGGCGGCAAGACGGCGGTCGTTACATGTCAGAGGCCGACCAGAGGCCTGATACTTGTAGGAGCGGTTGAAAAACTTTGGTGCCGGGGTTTTTCGAATTGAGACACGACTCGGTGACCCTCGAAAAGAATAAGAAGTCAGCGAACTTGCAATAAATGACTTCGATAGTATTCGCAGTTATACTTATTGCTCCTTAGAATGATCGAATAACATTGTCATCAAAGTAAGCTTCCTTCCTCCTACCAAACTATGAACTGCACATTCGGCATCTTTCTCACAAGAAGGAAAGTTGACGACGAATTCTGCGTATATCGTGGAAACACTGAACTTATAACGAGCGAGGAAACTACCGTCAGTCACGAGGGGATAATAAGCAGGGAATAAGGCTTTCTTAGAGTATACATAAGCAAGCTAAGGAGTGCGCGTATCGTTCCGGGACATTGCTCCAGGCGTGACCAAAAGTTCCAAGTATAGATTTTTACTTACATAAATGTAGAAAAAATATAGATCTTCAATTGTGTTGTCACGGTTTTTTTGCTACTGCGAGGTTGTGTTCATACCTGTGCCAAGTGTTAATACGTGGTAAGGCGCACTCTATAGCTTTCTTATATTTACTTTAAAGGTATAGGCAACTTCAGAGTGATGTTGCGTAGTAAGCTGTTCCATAGTGTATTAGGCAAAGGTCAGCTAGCTCCAACACTTTACTAAACTTCATCGATCAAGTTCCAAACTTTCGGGAAATGCCAAAGTCAAATTATTCCCGTTATTACATTTGACCTCAAAGTTAAAGTTTGACCAGTCTAGCCATGTTGACACTTTGGAGTATGAAACCGATAACATGAAAATGTTTCTGGGTAATACGACGCAGTATAGGTTGCGTAAGTAAGTAATTTAAACTTCCCTCGGACACCAGGCTTGAATATCTACTCCAGTTCGATGAGAGTGTATGCCTAGCTACACGCGAAAACAAATGCACTTAATGCACTCACTTGCACCTAAATAGCTTATCTTGTAACGTTCTAGACAAAACTTAGTTTAGACAAAACAGCTAGTTTATATGGAGGACAGGTGCCTGGAGCAACCCTTATGTTGTTGATAGGCAAACCTACCTCTCTTTCGCAAGAAGCGATTTGTTTCAACTTTTATCATGCGAACGGCTAAAGAGCAAAGCTAAAGAGTGAAGTTCGTCTGCATCGTCACTTATCAACAGGTGAGATAGCATACAAATGCGGGTAATCTTATGAACAAATAACTTTATAATTTAAAAATTTAAAAACGCGCCTGTTTTTGGAAAAACAATTTTCCTATATAAAAACACTAGCTGCCCGTCAGCGGTTTCACCGCTGCAACCTATTATTCCGCGGGAAGAAAGCATTATTCGCCAAGAGATGTCGCTGTTAGTTTTCGCCGAAAACGTTTAAAACGCGAATCGGCTCAGTCACGCCACCTATTTCAAAAATATTGGAAAATGCGTGATCCCGTGGGAATGAGTAATTTTTCCGTGGTAAAAGTATCCTATGTGTTATTCCAGATGCCCTTTTATATTCCTGCAAAGTTTCATGTCAATCTAATCAGCCGTTTTTGCGTGATCTCGTAACAAACACACACACAAACATCCGCCTTTATAATATTAGTAGGATAGCCTGTGACAATCGGGATAATGTAAGGATTCTTCTCACACAATTTCCAATCGAATCTGTTCAGTGGTTAAAGAGTTACAGTGCTTTAAAGAAACGCACATACATACATACATGAACCCTAAAAACATTACACTCCTTTTTTTGTGGGCAGTCGTATAAAAAAAACGTTAACTAATAAATCTCTCTCTCTTTTCGCGTGGGACACCGAATCGTTCAACGACCTGATGAACCCTGGTGTCAGAGTTTTTCAACCACCTACTGCAAGTAGCAGGCCTCTGACATGGTTGTGTAACGACCGCCATCATAGACAGCAACCGGGACCGACGGCTTAACGTGCCCATCCGAAGCACGGAACCATCTTACTTGCGGACAATCAGGAGGTTCAGCCTGCAATGTCCTAACCAGACTGGGAACAAATTCACAAAGTGATAAATATCAACTTTGTGAGTGACCCCACCGGGAATTGAACCCGGAACCTTTGCGTGGCAGGCAGGCATACTAACCTCTGCGCCACATCGGCTGTCATGTAGGAAATGTTTCCTATGAATGAACCATCTTACACTGCGTTTGCCATTTCGCTTGCCAAGCGTGGTAAGTGTGTTTGGCAGTACCCCCCGAAAGAGAGAGGCCCGTGTCCAGCAGTGGAATCATGTGACTGTAGTATTTACTTGATAATAGATAAGGTTTTGCAGGTTCCATTTATTTACTGCGAAGAGGAATATATGAGATGACCTTTAAAGCGGAACCATGCATATAATTCAAAATTGTACACTCATAAAGCAAAACTCTACCGGCGACTGCAAGCCGCAACCGCATATGAGCTACATTCTGCTGCTGAATGACCAACTCTAGGCAGTTCATCGCTAGTTGCTAGTTAGTTAGCAGCTAACTACTCGCTGCGACGCAAATTTGGATGTGAAATAATTATGCTACGTGGAATATTCTAGACACTTTCACGTGGCTTCCACGTTTCGGGTTGTATTACATGAACTATATAGGTAGGTAGGTATACTCTTGATTCATCCGCGGCAGCCGGCTGCTGTGGGTATCGGACGCGCGAAATAGGGATTGCAGTTCGGAATGATTTTC
The DNA here is from genome assembly GCA_024500475.1 of Phthorimaea operculella. Classification (NCBI taxonomy): domain Eukaryota; kingdom Metazoa; phylum Arthropoda; class Insecta; order Lepidoptera; family Gelechiidae; genus Phthorimaea; species Phthorimaea operculella. The sequence continues at coordinate 43,825 of JANFCV010000563.1, forward strand.
AATCCGGCTAGATTTTATATATATGTCGCAGTACGATGGCAGAATTAGGTTTTTGGCCAAAAATCTAGGTTTTTGGCCAAAAGCCGGCATATGGCAGAATCGTAGACTTCGTTCGGCCATCGTCCTAAGCTAATCCAGGTTTTTGGCCAAAAACCTAGGATTTTGGCCAAAAAACTAGGATTTTGGCCGAAATCCTAGATTTGTTTAGTATTATGGCTTTTTTGCAATTCGGGGGAACTTCTTAATAATAATAATAATAACCCCCCCATGGGATCACCTTGTCGTGGTGGGGGGGCTTACGGGGAGCAAGGTACAGTTCTGTAAGCTCTGAATAACTCGAGCAAGTCCCAAACTTAAGGTACAGGATAAATTTGTCGCACATCCAGACTACGCTCCCCAACCAACGATCCCAACCCACCCCCTCGTAATATGGAAAGTCACGGAAGAAAGTATAACCTACGGTCGCTTCCCGGGGTCGCCGGGGCACACCTGGAGCCGGTGCTGGGTGTCTCAGCATGCGAACCACTGGCGGTGGGGACTGAGCAGGCGGTTCCCCGAAAGAATACTACAGCCGACTCAGACCGTTGCCCCTCATTGGCATCACCAGGGCCTAATCCCATACTCAAGATGCATCTCCTATTGCATTTCATAGTGGAGTCAACCACACTATATCTAACCTCCCATCACCCAATTCTTCGTTAGAAAGTATTTACCAAACAAACGATTCATCCCCACAGTCGTTTAGTAAGGTATCCGAAACTCGTTTGCCTACTTTAAACCCGTCATGCCCTACAAGCCCTACTAAACCTGCATCAACATCTTCATCACCCAACCTGTTTGAATACCCCATCTCGAATTCAGTACAAACAAATTATCCGAAACCCTGCCCCGTAATGTTAAGCTCAGGCAGCAACGTATCGCCAACAGCGGATCAACGATACAGTTTAAGACCACGCACTGCTACCGGTGGGAGAGTATTTCGTAAAAAGTAAATGAGAGTAACTCTACATCCCCATCGTCAACACGAGTCTTTTCCGTCACTCCCGTCTACGAGGCAATCTTACCGGTCATCACGTATATCATCACGCTCAACATCAATAACAAGTAGCATACTGCAGGAGGATGTTGCACTGGAGGCGAACCTAGCCACTAACCCGGTGCCCACCACCAGCAGTTTACGTGCGCGTAATAGATGGAGTCCCGAAATGAACCGATTCATCCTGCGTACCTATTTGCACCTTACCTTAATGAGACCGATGTTAAAGCATACCTGCCTACATTACACACAAAGTTTATAGAAGCGTTCCCAGAGAGACAGAACGTTAACAGACAAAGAGTAGGTGACCAGAGGAGAGCGATTGTAAATAAAAACTGTTACCACAAGCAGAAATAGATAGAATTTATAAAGAAGTTGCAGAAGAGATTAAAACCATAACTCACAACACTCACAACTGAAACTCACACACTAATACTCAAACCTCTCACACTAACACGCAAACCTCACACACACCACTCACTCAGAAAAGACAAAGGATGGCTTGGAGTAACGAGCTTAACGAAGGCATAATGAAAGCGTACTACAAAGTAACTAAACTAGAAACGAATCTGACTGCCTACAGACAAACTTTACATGAAGAATTCATAAACACATTCCCGCACTATGCACATTTATCGGAACAAAGAGTTGCTGATCAGAGACGAGTTATAATCATGAACAAGTATATAACAGACGATAGACTGATGGCTTTAAAGGAAGAAGTAAGAATCGAAAATAATTTTTCTACCGACATAAACATAGTTAACACTGACGCAACCACACCCACAAATACATATCCCAATAATTTTACTCCTACTCTAACCACCGAAACCTTGAATAATGACGTAACTTCGCCCGTATCTCCTCAGGAGAATGGGTCAGACCACCACGAAGCAATCACTGTACAAACACAAAATGTTAGATCTAGGGCCAACACTATCACTACAGCAGATCAAGAAAAATAAAACAAAAGTTTCAAGAAACTCTGGACCGATTTCATGAAACTGATCCTACTTTACGCCCACATATACCGAAGCAAAAGACATCGAAAATTTGCAGAAATAGTCGACTATATCAATATGCAAATACTCCCAACGTATGTCTCCAAAGATACCGACTTCGTAACAACACACGCTCTAGTTTACTGTGCAGCGTTCACTTCTGCTGTCTGTAACGGAGCTAAGATTAAGAAGATTTACCTTACAGCTCTAGGACCCTACACACGCCAGAAACTAGAGTACCAGGTTGGCAAAAGAGACTACAGAGGAAAATTGCTAATTTGAGAAAAGATATAGGAAGATTATCACACTATATTCAGGAAGTAGAAGCCTGAGGCTTGTAGAACACATTCAACTTATAAAGCACACACAGAGTCCATTCACAGCTTTGAGGAACCTAATTTAACAGATAATCAATTTTTAGATACACTCAAACAAAACTAAATGCAGCATCAAACAGGCTTAATAGATACGTTAATTGCACACTTAGAAAAAGCAGAACTCCCTTTTCAAAAATAATGAGAAACAATTTTACAGAACAATAACGTCACTCACACAAAACGTTCAAACTACTACATCTCACGCAACTCCCAACCTTCACCTGAAGACCTGTACCAATTTTGGTCTAATATCTGAGCTAGGCCAGTACAGCACAACAGAGCAGCGGATTGGATAGAAAGACAAAGAAAATTAAGTGAGATAGCCGAAATGGTATTCAGACATATCCCTGTGGAAACTTTCAAGCGTGTACTACAAAGACTCATAATTGGAAAGCTCCTGGTAATGACCGAATTCATAATTTTGGTATAAAAGTTTACTACAATTCATCCCATGTTACATAATCACATCAACGAATTCATACAGTCCCCAGAAATCATGCCATCTTTCATTACCCAGGAGTTACATTTCTAATACCGAAAGACAGTGACACTCAGAATCCCGCAAAATATCGCCCTATCACATGTTTGCAGACCTTTACAAAATACTGACATCGTGTATTGCCGAACAGATGGGTGAGTTTTGACCCAAAATAATTTGCTTGCGGAAGAGCAAAGGTTGTCGTAAAGAAGTCAAGGTTGTAAAGAACAACATAATAGATTCCGTAGCTATGAAACAGGCTCTTAGACACAAAAAAGACGTCAGTACGATGTACGTCGACTATCAGAAGGCCTTTGACTCGGTACCCCACAGCTGGCTTATCCATGTACTGCGTCATTATAAAATTCATCCGATATTAATTAGCTTCCTAGAACATACTATGCAACACTGGAGAACAAAACTTAGAGTCATAAACAATAACTGTAATATTGAAACAGACGTAATCCCAATAAAACGCGGAATTTTTCAGGAGACGCTCTTGCCCATTGTGGTTCTGCTTAGCTTTAAACCCCTATCAAACATGCTTAACTCGTCAGATCAAGGACTCACCATCTCAAAAGGACACATTCGTACATCACTCTCACACCTTCTTTACATGGATGATATAAAATTATACAGCAATAGCACTCATGCACTCCATCTTCTTGCAGACATCACACAAACATTCTCCCAGGACATTCAAATGAATTTTGGTATCGATAAGTGCAAAACTTTCTCAGTCGTAAAAGGTGAAGTAGTTACCAACGATTACACCCTAGTCTCTGGAGAGATAATTGAGTCCCTCGACCAACACAGCACCTACAAATATCTAGGATTCCAACAAGCACGACAAATTGATCAGAAACACACAAAGGCAGAATTAAAAAAGAAATTTAAGCACAGACTAAACAGCATACTCCGATCCCAATTAAACTCACGCCACACAATAAAAGCAATAAACACTTACGCAATACCCATTCTTACATATTCCTTCAGGTGATTTATTGGCCTCAGACTGAACTGGAGAAACTACAACGCACAATTAATGCATCTCTGACTACACACCGCAAACACCATCCTAGGTCGTGCATACAGCGTCTTACGCTGCCTAGAGATGAGGGCGGCAGAGGTTTAATTGACATCAACAATCTCCACAACAGGCAAATCACCACACTACGTAATTATTTCTTCGGGCGAGCTCAGCAGTCGATATTACACGAGACAGTAGCTAAAAATGACATAGGATTGACACCTCTTAATCTCAATAAAAATGGTACACAAAGAAGCGAACGTATCGTTGACAACAAGCAAAATCGCCGCTTGGCAGCGTAAATCCCTCCACGGTAGACACCTCCACGACCTGCAGCAATCTCATGTCGACAAAGTGCGTCGAACGCCTGGCTGCGGCGTGGAGCTCTTCCCGAGACGGAGGATTTATGCTAGCGATTCAGGATCAAGTCATCGAGACGCGCAACTATCAAAAGTTTATATGCCGAATTCCAAACCTACCCACAGACACATGTAGAAGATGTCACAGTTGCTCGGAAACAATCCAACATATCACAGGAGCCTGTAAAGCCATAGTCCAAACGGACTATTGTCGTGTTACCCAGGTTCCTAGAGGCACCGGCACTCAGGGAACCGAGGTAACCGCAGGTGTAACTTAGTAGCTAGGTAATGTAGAGTGATCTCGCTAGCACGAGTGCCTGTGGCCCCTGGGGGCGTGAGTGAGTAGGTGTGGGTAGAGTGTCCTGTGTGTAGGCGCCCTAACAAGCCTGGTACCCTGACGCGAAGCGGGGAACCGTGGCAGGAAAGATAGTAAATAAAAGAGAGGGATTTTATTAACTACAGAAAACCAAAAGACCTCCTGGAACGGAAGAGGGCCTCGAAGGGTCGCGCATGACACACCTAGGATAAGGATAGGATCAGTTGGATTTCAAGCCAGAGGATAAATTTAGAGGAATGTAAGAGGCCGAGAGGAGGGCCAAAATATCGTATAAGAGGTAGATTTAGTTTTGGAGGGAGAGGCCGAAATTATAGTCGAAAAGTTTACGCTAGAAGAAGCGTTGTTTTAGAATTTAGAAGGGTTCTGATAGTACGTGGTATCGCACGCACGTATCCTTTAACGTTGGGCCAAACTGTCGTGTTACCTCGGTTCCCTGAGTGCCGGTGCCTCTAGGAACCTGGTAACACGACAGTTTGGCGCCCAACGTTAAAGGACGTGCGTGGGCGATATCTACCACGTACTATCAGAACCCTCTCTAAATTCTAAAACAACGCTTCTTCTAGCGTAAACCTTGACTATAATTTCGGCCCTCTTTCCCTCCCAAAATTCTAAATCTACCTCTCATACGATATTTTGGCCCTCCTCTTTCGGCCCTCTTTACATTCCCTCTTAGATTTATCCCTCTGGCTTGAATACCAACTTACAAAAACAACTACAAAACTTGCTACACTTTACTCAAAACCTTTTCCTTACAAAAATGACTTCAACAAAAATTATTCTGCCAGCGTCAGGTCAATCTTGAAGACCTCCCTATTCTGCTAGCGTCAGGTCAATCTTGAGGACCTCCCCTTTTTTGACAATTTTCTAATTATGCTGTTGGCATTTTTCTACTTTTGTCTTTTACTTCTTGCCATTTTGCTATTTGTCCTTTTGCCCATTTTACGTTTTACTTCTTGTCCTTTTCCTATTTGTCCTTTTGCCCTTTTACTCCCCTATTCAACTACTTCTCTGCCATTCCTTGCATCCCCTTTTCCTTCATACTTGTCCCTTCTTTACTCTTACACCACACTATTCTCCCTTACTACTTCTTTGTGCATCTGACTTCGACCTTTCGGCCAATAATCGAAGCCAATTTTTTTATTTTGGCGTTTAGCCATTCTACACACTCACACACTTACACACACACTGGCTCTAAAGCCACCTACAGACACACACCTCGGCAGGCGGTACTCTAATCCCGCCCTGCTCTCTTAAGGGTTCTCTAAATACCCTCTCTAAGACTCTCTAAATGGGTCTCTTAAAATGTTCCTCTCTTGATGGTCTCTCTATCCCCACTTGAGCTAAGGTTCATTCTTCTTCGTGCGGATTGTGACACGTTAAATAAGCCTTCACTACTACACTCTACACAAACTAATCTTCTTCACACTCTACACATCGTGCGGTTAGTGACACGTTAAATAAGCCTTAACACTACTCACAGGTTTTAAGCTGGAGCGGATGACAACTCCTAAAACAAGCCTTGGTCATCGCCTGAGATATGCTCAGAGAGTAGCATACCTTGGGTAGGAGCCATTGAATGTGAGCCCTACCCCAACCTTTGAGAGATGAAGGATGCATGATTAAATGGTGAAGTCTGAAAGTAGGTGAATGCGTAAGGTATCTGCTCATAACCTCAAAATTTTGTAACAGCAAAAATTTTCTCAGAGTCGTGGGGAAAATATAGCGTTTCACGCGTATTTTCTTCTGATTTCTATAAATCTATTCATATTTTCATTGTTTTCCTTGTTGACATGATTATTTACTACTACTGACAGAATGTCAACGTCTCACCTTTGACGGCTATCTCATAGAGCAGCGTACTTCTCTATTAAAAAGTTATTATACTATAGCCCTCTACCTCTTTCTAGTTTCTGACCTCCTGGTACTTGATTCTAAATTTATCTCGCGCTGGCACTCTTTCACTCCTCCTGGAAACGAGACCTCCGAGCCCTCCGAAGCCACAGGACTGCCCTCGTCGCCTGGACAAACCACTACATCATCAGGGCGACAAACCTCCACCATCAACACTGGCAACTTGCTGGAAGACTGGCCGCTGACAAATCTCAAGGTTTTGAAATTCGAAATCAGAATGAAGACTGGAACATTCTCGAACACCTAGCAAGCATATAAAAGCACCGTCAGCTGCCAACCTGACAGTTCTTGATCAGCCACTGAAGACTTCAGCAAAAGCTCAAGAGTATGATTATGATTACCGACAAGAAAACCTAATACAGCAAGTCTGCAATTATGTTTGCCGAAGCTCATTACGTCGTGGTCTCCGCGCCGAAGCCTCAAGTCCTCTGAACCAGTCCTCGGTCTGCGCCCTACGCTCCTCAGCTGCCCTGCGAGTGCCAAGAGGACCCCTATGTGTGTCATGCGCTACCCTTCGAGGCCCTCTTCCGTTCTAGGAGGTCTTTTGGTTATCTGTAGTTAATAAAAGCCCTCTCTTTTATTTACTATCTTTTCCTGCCACGGTTCCCCGCTTCGCGTCAGGGTACCAGGCTTGTTAGGGCGCCTACACACAGGACACTCTACCCACACCTACTCACTCACGCCCCCAGGGGCCACAGGCACTCGTGCTAGCGAGATCACTCTACATTACCTAGCTACTAAGTTACACCTGCGGTTACCTCGGTTCCCTGAGTGCCGGTGCCTCTAGGAACCTGGGTAACACGACACTATAAACATCGTCATGATCAAGTAGCTGCAATAGTACACCAACATTTAGCCCATAAATATAAATTCATTTCCGAAAAGGTTCCTTACTACAAGTACCAACCAAATGTAATTTTAGAAAATAGCGACCATAAAATATACTGGGACAGAACAATAATCACCGACCGAACAATCCATTTCAATAGACCAGATATAACACTGTTAGACAAGAAGAACAAATTAGTTTATCTTATTGATATTGCCGTCTGCAATACACATAACCTCCTCAACACACACACAGAAAAACACTCAAAGTACACAGATCTAGCAATTGAAATCAAGTCACAGTGGAAAGTCAACAGCGTCAAAACCGTGCCTATTGTTCTATCGACTACAGGAGTAATACCCAAAACGTTACACACCAGCCTAAAAACTTTAGGCATTCACTCAAATACATACACTTTACTTCAAAGGCAACAATACTAAACACCTGTAGAATAGTTCAAAGTTCTTATCCCTAACTTAGACTTACCTTTATTCACTTGGCTTCGGCCCGTGCTGCAACTTCCTCTTCGGAGAGATACTTAAATGTATTTTTTTATAATAATAATAATAATATACTTTTATTGCACATAAAAAACAATATTACAAGAAAAACAGAAAAACAGGTACAGAGAACACAGTACAATAAGGCGGCCTTAATGCTAAAGTAGCATTCTCTTCCAGGCAACCTTTGGGTGATATGGAAAGTGCAGTCTTGAAAGCGGGATAATGCAAGCCCTACATATACTACATAAAATATTATACACCAAAATACATAGATACGCACAACGGCAATAATATGCATAATACATACTAAATATTTATAAACTAATACATACCTATACATAAACTATATACTATGGAAGCGAGGATAATGCGATATACGAAGTAGGAAAGGAGATATTATACTACACTACTACTTAAATTAGATAGATAGAATTTCCTGGTTCGGTCCTTAAAGGTTTCGAGGGAAGGAGCCCGACGGATATCTTCAGGCAAAGAATTCCACAGCTTGATTGCTCACTGTGAAAGAGTTTGCAAAGAATTCCGTCTTGTGTGGAGGAAGGTTGATCTTAAGGCTGTTACTGGCACGCAGATTGCGTGTCAGAGTTGCCGAGTGAAAGGTGAAGCGATCTTTAAGATAGGGAGGAGCATTAGGATTGGAAAGGACGGAGTAAAGAAGGGAAAGGATGTGACAGTCCCTTCTACGGGATATAGGTAACCACTGAAGTTGCGACCGGTGAGAGGAGACATGGTCATACTTTCGCAGACCGAAAATAAACCTGATACATAGATTCTGCAGACGTTCTTCTTCTTCGAGTGGTACACCAAGTCGCCCAACGACCCGATGAACCCTGGTGTTAGAGTTTTTAAACCGACTACTGCAAGGAGCAGGCCTCTAACAAGGTTGTGTAACGACCGCTGTCTAAGTGATCATAAAGAGCAATCGGGACCGACGGCTTAACGTGTCCGTGTAGTTCGGGCATACACCTCGAAAGGCAGGAGGTAGCATTGGACGTTCTAGAGGGTGGGAGGTAGCGTCAGACGCTCTGGAGGGCGTGGGTAGCGTCGGACGCTCTGTAGGATGTAAGATGACGGGCGTTCGATTTTCTGGGGGTCCGACGCTACCTTCTGGTCTCCAGGGCGTCCAACGCTACCACCAATCCTTTAGAGCGTTCAGTGGTACGTCCTGCTCTTATGGTGTCTGATGCTCCCCCCTGCCCTTTAGGGAATCCGTAGCAATCCTGCTGTCTGATGTTTCCCCCGTCCTTCAGGGCGTCCATTTACGGTGTCCAAGTCTACCCTCAAAAGATCAGAGGGAGGTGCATAAAGTACCTCTCCACTCCTTGTTCCCCCGAACCACACAGGCACGGTAAGCCGTCGGTCCCGATTGCTCTCTATGATCACTTAAGACGGCGGTCGTTACACAACCATGTTAGAGGCCTGCTACTTGCAGTAGGCGGTTGAAAACTCTGATACCTGGGTCCAACGGCTCGTTGGGCGACTTGGTGTACCACATGAAGACGAAGAAGTTCACCCGAAATCCATAAAAAGCCATCATACAAAACAAATCTAGGATTTTGGCCAAAATCCTAGTTTTTTCGCCAAAACCCTAGGTTTTTGGCCAAAAACCTGGATGAGCTTAGGACGATGGCCGAAGGAAGTCTACGATTTTGCCATATGCCGGCTTTTGGCCAAAAACCTAGGTTTTTGGCCAAAAACCTGATTCTGCCATCGTACTGCGACATATACAATTACAATAGATTTTACCGGATTGACTAAAGCCCTGACCGAATTGGCACTACATTAAAAACATGTATTTTTCTGAGAACTAAGTAGAAATGAGTAAATAAATAAATCATACTTTGGTGAATTTACCTGCAATTTATTGTGTTAAATAAATGCCGCCGGACCGGATTGCAGCCCCAACCGCAAAACCTGATACTTCACAAGATACATCGATCCAGTAGGGTCACAAGGGAACCGGATTTCATCATAAATTCAACGCTGATCGGGTCAGCTCGTCAGTATTAGACAAAAAAGCTTGTACATAAAATTTGTGGGTCATGGGGTAATTTTTTGATGGGAAGGATGTGGCCGTGTTGTGCCGGCAGAGTAGAATAGCACCACCCTCTCACTTCCCTTAGGGGTCGTAAGAGGCGACCGAGGGATAAACCCGACCCAGCAGCCAGGGCCAAACGTATGGTGGCGGTTAATCCACCACAAAAGCATTCTCAAGGAGGGTTGACGTCTGGTAGGCGGCCGGTCGTAAAAATAAGCCAAATCTTTTACAACACCATTTGCGTTCAACAAAACGTCTTGCGCCGACCCCAAGTAATTGGGATAGGGGCAGGAAGATGATGATGATGTGGGTAGGATATAAATCCAATAGGGGGCAATGGGGCACCGGATCCGCCGGATTCAGTGTTGCAATCCCTAGCGCGAAATCAGGCGCCGCAACGCTGAACGCAATATATCATCATAACTCCAACGGTGATCGGGTCTGCTCGTCAGCAGCGCGGTTTATCGGACAAAAAGGTTACATATTTGCGGGCCCCGGTCATGCGGGTAACTTTTTTGATGGGTAGGATACATCACGCGTTGTATGTAGTAATTTTGCCTTGCATATTTTAACTTTCATAATTTGACTGCTATACAATGATTTAGGTAGGTTGGTATGTTGTTTATTTTCTGCGTACTTTACAAGCAATCTAGTGTTCTATGAGGTCAATAATTGCAGTATGTGCTTTCATTTTATTTTGTTGTTGTTTGTATACGTAATTAACTAGTAAATGTTTTAAATTAATATTACTCCATTAATGTTTTAAATTAATATTACTCCATTAACTTTGTGGTTAACGTTTATAAAGGCTTTTGTTGCTGAAAATCGGCAACTACTCTATTTGTTCCTTTATTTATTTAATTCATTTTTCTATTTCCTTTTCGCAAGTGAACCGTATAATTGTGTGAAAGGAAATGACGTCACTGCGGAACCCTCTGGGCCAGTGTGCGATGACGTCACAGTTTTACAGGTGATAACCGCGCCGCGCCTGCCTCGAATACCTGATTTACTGCCAACAGCGCTACTGACGCACACAAGTGGTGTACTTTACAGCCTATAAAGCATTTTTGCGACTTTTTATACTTTGTTGAATGTAAGGCAAAGAACGTTTAGGTTGGCTGGGGTGAATTGCACCTACTGGGACAGCAGTTTCTAGATAGGTACTTGGCCCTGTTCAATTAATATAAAACGAAACTTACAGAATTTTCATTCAAGGATTTCATATGGTTTCCGCTTACTAAGCTTAGTTTTCGAAATATTACAATTTCAAATCAATTTATGACTCATCAATGGACATCAAATATCACATCAGCTTACAGCAGTCCACTGTTGGACGTAGGCCCCAGGGCACACCACAAGTTTCGCCACCCAGTCTCTACCAGCCCAACTAATTTCACTGATTCTATTTATAGATACGTAAAATTGAAAACGAGAGGCAAGATTGTATCTGCAATCCCAATACATGTACCAAAAAGTTTATAATTGAACTTGGAACCAATTATAGGAAGTGATTAGTGAAGGAAATTCGAAGAACTTCGCCCTACCACCATACTCGCCCTAAGGTACCTTATCTAGATAAGCAACGTTTGTAAACTTAAGGTGAAATCAGCTCAAAAACGTCCGCGAAAAAGTGAGAAAGCGCTCGGAATCTGTGGACTCTCTTTTTGTTTATTCTTTTTGAGACATCAGAGACCATAACTTTTTTATGTACAGCCATACAAGCTCTAAGAATGTAAAGCTGCCTCACACGAAGAACCTGTGCCGCTTGATATAGTTCATCAGTAGGAAATCTATAACGTTTCTTAAGCATCGTTTTCAGGACTGCACGTTGAGCTCTTTCTAGTTGGATTAAGTTTGTTTTCGCTGCGCAGCCCCAAACCCCGATGCAGTACGATAAAATAGATTCACAGACAGCAATGTAAGTGTTCTTTAGTATGGAAAATGGAGCAGAGTTTCTCAGATTTCTCATGATCCCAATAATTTTCCTAACTCGTGAAGATAGGGCCTTTATGTGAGCCTGGAAGTTTAGCTTTTCGTCTATCATGATGCCTAGATATCGTATGTCCTTGACCCGTGGGATGAGGCCACAGTTGCAAGATTTTTCCTCGTGGCCGACCATTGATGAATTCAAGGCGCATTTGTGGATTTTGATGTCAGGTAGTGATGAAGGGGGCTTGCTGGCTGACGTTTTATGAAAACATAGAAACTGCGATTTATCCATGTTTAAGCTTAACAGATTTCGGTTTAACCAACTATGCACCATAGCCATACCGGCCTCGGTGACTTTCCATGCCTCTTTCCAGGTTTTAGCCTGAAAAAGGATTGCAGTATCGTCTGCATAACAAAACGTTTCAGCGGATTGAAGGGGTAGTTCATGGATGTCATTCATGTAAGCTATAAACAGGGTTGGGCCGAGTATGCTGCCTTGCGGCACCCCAAAGGTCACTGGATTCGTGCGACTAGATGTACTCCCGATTTTCACCTTTTGCTCTCTACCAGTAAGGTAGCTCTGAAACCACGCCAAGGCCGTCCCACGAATGCCCAAACCTTCAAGTTTGCGCAGCAGGATCGGGATGGACACCGTGTCGAAGGCCTTGGCGAGGTCCAGAAACACTCCAATGCATTTAAGACCGCGATCTAACGCAGAAGATATCATGCCTATTAGCAACTGGACAGCATCCTCCGCAGACCTACCCTTTCGGAAGCCGAATTGTCTTTTTGAAAGAAGATTTGATTTTTATTCGATATTTATTATTTTATTTTGCGTCCTCTTCTTTCTTATAAATTAAATAATGAGAAAATTCAAAAATTTACTAGCGACCGCCGGGACTTGAACCGGGACTGTGGATTGCCGTTCCACCGCTCTACCAACTGAGCTACGGGCGCCTAGCGGACCCTAGTGAATCTTTCAACCTCTTGATGCTCGTCTCGAAGCAACGATTAAGCGACATCTAGTAGTAGTTATTACAACTAAATACTTTGGTTAGTCCACGTTACAGTAGGAATTCAAACCATATGATGAAGCTTTGCTTAAACCAATGTATTGGAATTTTAATGCACTCACAGCGCTATATATTCTCATAAATTAAATAATGAAAATTGAAAAATTCTTTAGCGACCGCCGGGACTTGACCCCGGGACTGTGGATCGTTGCTTCGAGACGAGCATCAAGAGGTTGAAAGATTCACTAGGGTCCGCTAGGCGCCCGTAGCTCAGTTGGTAGAGCGGTGGAACGGCAATCCACAGTCCGGGTTCAAGTCCCGGCGGTCGCTAATAATTTTTCAATTTCTCATTATTTAATTTATGAATATTATAGCGCTGTGAGTGCATTAAAATTCCAATACATTGGTTTAAACAAAAGCTTCATCATATGGTTTGAATTCCTACTGTAACGTGGACTAACAAAGTATTTAGTTGTAATAACTACTACAGATGTCGCTTAATCGTTGCTTCGAGACGAGCATCAAGTTGAAAGATTCACTAGGGTCCTAGGCGCCCGTAGCTCAGTTGGTAGAGCGGTGGAACGGCAATCCACAGTCCCGGGTTCAAGTCCCGGCGGTCGCTAATGAATTTTTCAATTTTCTCTTCTTTCTTTTTTTTATAATGAACCTATGGACTTACTTTTTCAAATATTTCTATGTATCAGTTTATATTACAAGAACTGTTCAGATTTCTTAAATGAAGCGTCATCGTCTGTTTCTCTGTAACGCAGCGAAAATGAAAGGGACTTACTTTTTGGGACTGATTTCGCCTTAAGCGAGAAACACACGCTACGTCCGTTTCTGCGTCATTCATTTGATTCTCCATCTTAGCACCAGAAGGTTCACTCGACCCTATTTAGGATTTTCGCGACTGTCCCTTTTTACATAGTCAGGGTTGCTACTGACAAAAATTTCAAAATATAAGAATATCAAAACAGCAAAATCTGCTACAAGAACGTCATATGGTTCTAAGCCAATTTGAACACAAGAAATAAGACGTTCGTGGCAAGCATTTTCTTAGTTCCTCTGAGATTCCAGATATTTCCAGTTAAAATCAGCGTCCAAATCGTCGCTAGTAGCTTCTGAGTGAGCCATCTGTAGAGTGTTACTTGTTTTCCTACCTTGATACGAATACGGTTTATATCAAACGACATCGCACAACGCTGTGTCGACGGATACGTCTGTCAAACTGTTTGACATAAAGCGTATTTGTAGAAAAATAAGGTCATCCATCATCCTGCCGCAACAAAATCGTGTTGCAAAGGATTTGGCTTAATTTCACGACCGGCCGCCTACCACACGTCAACGCTCTTTGGGAATGCTTTTGTGGTGGATTAACCGCCACCATACGGTTGGCTCTGGTTGTTTGGGTCGGGTTTATCCCTTGGTCGCGTCTTACGACCCCCACGGAAAGAAAGGGGGTGCTGCTATTCTACTCTGCCGGCACCACACGGCATTTAGAAAAATAAGGTGGAAAATCGAATAAACGACGCACAAACGGACGTTACCGTGTGTTTCTCGCCTGTACCTAAGTACGTAGTAGATGCTAGTAGCAATACAAAAACCAGAACGTTACAAACTTTAAGACCAAAGAAACAGTTGAACTAAACTAGTAATTTAGTTTGCCGTAAGATGCCGGCCTAGAATAGCATCATTTCAATTCTATTCGCGGGTGTCGCAAAAAGCGACTAAGAGATAACTTTTTCCTCCAGGGAATGAACATCAGCGTTCTTTGTGAATGCAACATGTTGCACTGCGCTCGCCAATCCACCTGCCTGGCTTTGTGAGTATGGCAATGCCCCCTGAGAGAGGGGGAAGCCCACGTCCATCAATGGACTCTTGTGGTTGCTAAACAGTTAGCTAAAGCTTTTGATTGATATTTATCACTTTCATTTACAGGGTTCCCAAATAATCAAGGTACTTCTTAGAGTAGGTATATAAAAGCAAGCTATAGAGTGCGCGCATTACCCCGAGTCGTACTGTAAAACGTAACCAGTGGTTCTTTAGATACATACATCAAGTGCATGAGAAGTAATAGAGTTCCTATGTTAATATTTTCTTCAATAAATAATCAAAGGTTTTGCTACTGATAGACAGAGAGGTTGAGTTACTACTGCTACCCGTTCTAACTTTTTAAGCGCACTCTACAGCTTGTTTATTATATAATCTTAGAGGTGGTTTTATTCTAAAATTGAATACAATGGCGAGATGATGAAAGGAAAGTCCGCTCTTTGTAAACTGTTTCACTTGATTAATTTGGTTTCAGAAGGATAATTTTATTTGTATTTAGCAAACACAAAACATTAAATAAACAGACAAAGAGCGCTATTGTAACGGCAAAATTAACTTTTCATTGCAAAGACAAGCGAATAAATAGAGACCGAGCTTTTTGAGTGGTTTATGATAAAATCAGATTTTTGTTCCAAAACCTAGGTATTTGATTAAAAACCGGCGTATGACAAAATCAAAACTTAAGTTTAGTAAACCTAGATTTTTGATAAAATTAATTTTCGATTTCTAAATAATTTATCCCTGTTTTTTACGACACTCGCGGGTAGATTTGGGGTTATGCTATTCTAAGCCGACATGTTTTAACATTGATGCAAATTATTCTGACTACATAAGTACCAAATTACTAATGCAGTAAGAAACAGATCAATACTACCATTACTACCAAAAACAACCGAAATCATAAAAAAAACTATATAACAGCCGAATAGGTCATATTTGAAAGCTGTCAAACCCATACTAGAAGACATGTTAACTAAGAAAAATAAACCTTATCCTATAGCATTAACATGATTCTGACGGCTGTCAAATATGGCCAATTCTAACAGCCGTACTGTACCTATAGATAATCAATATTTGAATATAGTGCTGCAGAGAGACCTGAATGTTAATTTAAATTAATTGAATGCTGCTATCAATGAGCCGAAATGTATTAGATCGTCCAATTTATCGGTATATTGAGTAAGTGCTCAGTAATATGGTCACGTAACGATAGCAGCCCCCGGGTTTGAGGCAAGTCATCCGCAGAGTAGAGTCAGCAGCACGTGAGCAACTCATATCTAACTAGTCTTGCTGCAACCATTACATAAAATTTACCAAATAATCTTTACCAGATGAACGGGGCTAAGATAGGTCATGAAATCGAACAACTAACTATATGTCGCAGTACGATGGCAGAATCAGGTTTTTGGCCAAAAACCTAGGTTTTTGGCCAAAAGCCGGCATATGGCAAAATCGTAGACTTCTTTCGGCCATCGTCCTAAGCTATATAATATATATATATGGCCAAAAAACTAGGATTTTGGCCGAAATCCTGATTTTTAGTATTATGGCTTTTTGCATTTCAGGAAACTTTTTCTTCTTCGACTGGTACACCAAGTCGCCCAACGACCCGATGACCCCTGGTGTTAGAGTATTTAAACCGCCTACTGCAAGGAACAGGCCTCTGACAAGGTTGTGTAACGACCGCCGTCTAAGTGATCATAAAGAGCAATCGGGAACGACGGCTTAACGTGCCCGTGTAGTTTGGGCATACATATCGAAAGGCAGGAGGTAGCATTGCACGTTCTGGAGGGCGTGGGTAGCGTCGGACACTCTGGAGGATGTAAGATGACGGGCGTTGGATTTTCTGGGGGTCCAACGCTACCTCCTGGTCTCTGGTACCACCAATCCTCTAGAGCGTTCAGTGGTACATCCTGCTTTTATGGTGTCTGAAGCTCCCTCCTGCCCTTCAGGGAATTCGAGGCAATCCAGCTGTTCAGATTGTCTGATGTTACCCCCCCGTCCTTCAGGGTATCCATTTACGGTGTCCAAGTCTACCCTCAAAAGATCAGAGGGAGGTGCATAAAGTACCTCTCCACTCCTCGTTCCCCCGAACCACACGGAGTACGGTAAGCCGTCGGTCCCGATTGCTCTCTATGATCACTTAGACGGCGGTCGTTACGCAACCATGTTAGAGGCCTGCTACTTGCAGTAGGCGGTTGAAAACTCTGATACCAGGGTCCATCTGCTCGTTGGGTGCTTTGGTGTACCACTCAAAGACAAAGAATTTCCCCCGAAATGCAAAAAAAAGCCATAATACTAAACAAATCTAGGATTTCGACCAAAATCCTAGTTTTTTGGCCAAAATCCTAGGTTTTTGGCCAAAAACCTGATTCTGCCATCGTACTGCGACAGATATAATGCAAGAGATTATATTATAGTTACTTTTAGGTGATTTCATTGCATTTCAGTACCTACACACAATTTTAACTCGTATCTTCAACCAAAATTTTACTGTTATCGAGAGCATTCAAGAGACAATCTCGCATGATTTACTCTTTTAAGTTTCGAAGACAGGCATTGTAAAAGTACAGCGCTAAAATTAACACGATTCTTCTTCATAAATCTTTACTTGGGAGATCACGAATCAGTTTCAAGCGAATTTATGCATGAAAGGGGCGTTCCCTGAAGATTTATAAACGAGTAGGTAAAGTCCATTTACAAAGATTTGTAATGCTTAAAAAAGACTGCAGAATTAAATTGGAACAATTCTATTTGTAATCCTGAACATTGAATTGATACAGATTGTTAATTCACTTGAACCCCACAAAATACAAATTATTTTGACTCATAATGAATGAGTAACAGCATTTCTTATCTCTGTTCCATTTTTACAAATAAAAGAAGTTAACTAAAAGAAGATAGAAGCAAAAGATTCGGTTTAGATAACAAGCTATATTATATCCTAAGTCGTTCTTCAAAATCGACAGCGGAAGAGAAGTTTGTCGGTCGAGTTTTCTCGCGATATTTTTGCTCGTTTTATATGTTCTCCTGGTTTGTGAGTGTCGTGTGTGAGTTGTGAGTTGATAGCGAATACTTGAAGGAACTAAGGACGTGTGGAGTGGTAGCGGACGTGCAAACCTAGTGTTCGCTATTTCACTATTTCAGCGGGCTAAGTGCGAAATGCATGTTTTATTGCTTTGAGTTGCACTATGCGACGGGAAAACCACTATATATCAATTCTTATAGGTAGGTTGTACGTCGCCATGTGGAGCCGGCTTAGATCGCCGTGTGGTGCCGGCTTTGAATAGCCCCATATCTTACCCGTGAGTGTCGCAAGAAGCGACTAAGAGTTGATGTGTATTGCAATTTTAGGCGACAGGCTGACAACCTCTGAATAACCCTCGAACTTTTGTCAGACGTTGTGTAGATGGCAATTTTTTACGGTCGTTTACGCTTTGCCTACCTCGCCATGATATCTGAATGTATGTTTTTATGCACTACTTGTAAGCTTAAGAATGAAAAAAGGAAAATTTAAAAATTCGTTGGCGTCGGCCGGGACTTGAACCCGGGACCGTGGTGGGGTACCATTCCACTGTTCTTGTAACTGAGCTTCCGGCGCCTGGCTGTCTTTGATGAATTTTTCAACCTGTTTATGCTCCTCCGTTATGAACTTCATTAGGAACTGGCTAAATACGGTTTTTCACCAGAAACCGGAAATCTTCCGCTTGCGGTAAAGTCTGCTGACCATTGCATTTAGATTCCACTATTCACTTGCTATTCTAGCGATAGGTACGTAAATCAAGACGTATCTCGTCTATCTGCAAAAATTCCATGTTAATACACATGTCACACTAAAGCGAAAAGTAGTTATAGCCGCACAGCCGAACCCCATCGGCCGGAATCCTGATGCTGAGACCATTTTTTATACTTTTTTCGAAATTTTGACTACAAGCAAGCTACAAAATCGTAAAATCTAGGTACTAGAAATTCACAATGTTAGTGTAAAGTTTTCTAAAATCCGGATTTAAAAATACTTTCAAAAATGTTTCACCATCAACATTCCGGCCGATGCGGTTCGGATGTGCAGTTAAAAGTGCTTTCACCTTTAAGCTTTAAAAATTCTAGCTTATTGAAACAAAGGTACCTACAGTTTATACAAATAAAAATAAGTCAAATAGCACCTACCCGCTAACAAATAGTGAGCGTGGTTGGTGAGATATGACGATGTATTTAATTCAAAGTAAACTTTTCTGAAACGTCCTTCAATATTTGAACTTCTACAAAAAGCTTATATTTTTACCGGTGGTAGAATATAAGGCTCTTTACACA